>BGPT01000004.1:210421-303198 GCA_003297045.1 Symbiodinium sp. clade C Y103
CGGCAGCCCTGGATGACTCGATAATCCGTGTTTTCTGTGTTGAACTGTTCGCCGCTTTCGAAAAAAACAAAAACTGAACAAAACACCATGTTTGGTTCGAATCCCGCTATTTGATTGTGAATAGTTCCATTTGTATTGGACCCATTGGGGGTGTGAGAAAAATCGCCACAGGGCAAAAAATCTACATCAACCACGGCCAATTCGCAAACTGCATCAAGCACAGCCAAGGAGCTCGAGTTATACTAGGAGATAGCCTTGTGGGTCTGTCGGTTCTTGGTTCCGGGTTGTCCTCGCACCCTAGGCCCTAGGTAACCCCAGGTGTGGTTCCGCGAAACCTCTGTCCTTAGTCTAAGTCACGCGGTGGGCCTCGTCCATCCACCAAAGCAATGTACTGGACTTGCGTCTGACGTGT
The DNA here is from genome assembly GCA_003297045.1 of Symbiodinium sp. clade C Y103. NCBI lineage: Eukaryota > Dinophyceae > Suessiales > Symbiodiniaceae > Cladocopium > Cladocopium sp. clade C. The sequence goes on from BGPT01000004.1 coordinate 210,834, forward strand.
GGTCGTGCCAAGGCACAGAGAATCAATCGTGCAATAGATTGAAGATTCTCGTACATTTTCCATGCTTTGGTTTTATAGCAAAATTTCTTAATAATCGTGCTTGAAGAAAGCACTTCAAATACTTCACATATTGTTAACATCTGAAGACACATTTGAAACAAATTTAAGACTTCAAAGACGCAAAAAACGTGTTTGCGCAACAAATAGATTGCTCTTTTACTTTTGCAAATGGACAAAGAATGTGAGGAACTCCTCAACATCCTCAACACTCCAGTCGGCATGCCGCATACTAAGTATGATAGGGCATCCAGCTCGAACGTTTGGCTGGCCGGACTGGAACTGGAAAAAGAAACCTACTAGATTGACTGTGAGATGAGGTCTTTGAAACATATCAGTCGAAAGATCTTAGATCTGGGATGTTTGCGACTTCAGTCTACCACTGTCACAGCTCAAAACAGATCGCATCGTCCTACAGCAGAGCGCACCTTGAGCGACGGCTCTGGAATAGTCAGCGTCACATCCACACGCCTTCACATCGTATCGAAAGGGCTGCTATATCTTTTCTATCTTTTCTCATGCTGACATCGAGACTTCTGGAGAAGTAGTGATTACACCCAACATCTTTTGAAACCAAATGGAATGATGACTGGCCGGTGAAAACTGCCAACCGCACCAGTAGTTTCCTGGCCATGGCAGCAATTTCCTCTGCGCCTCTCACCGAGCCATGCCATACTCTGCACCGCGCAGAAATTCGGTCACGTTTCCATCAGCGACGGTGACCATGCACTCCTGACCACGGTGATCACATGTGAATCTATGTGAATCTCGTATGAAGAGAACACGACAAATGGACGGACGGCGATACGCCAAGATGGCGAAGAAATCCATGGCTGCTTAAGGTTTCCCTCAGTTTTTTTTGTTTGTTCCTTTCTTCCTTCTTAAGTAATTAATCTGCAGTCCATGATCGTCTCCTGATGCCGTCCGCTGATGTAGAGCCGCTGCAACTGCGACCGAGGCAGAAAGGCTGCAGCGGCAGTACCGAGGAAAAACCTGCAGATGCAGATGCCACATCTACAGACCCATCAGATCCATCATTGATCCATCTATCTGACATGATCTGATATGATCTGATATGATATATGTGGGATTATGTGGGTATTGTGTACGTGTATCCATCTGAATCTATACTCTCATATCATTAAAAAAATATCTATGTATATAATTTAATTGTATATCTACATCAGTCTATATCTATCTAATTGTCCATCTGCGAAGGTGCGAAGAAAAATGGCACCGGAGTCGGACCGGAGTTTCTTCCAAACATTAACAGGAAACTCAAAGTCGTGAGGCTGGCAACTGGGTACAGTGTGATCAACTTACAGAAGATTACATTGCATTTGGAACACATAGAAAGCAGAATGGCCACTCTTTCGATCCTATTCACTCGTTCTTTCGGCCCGCCCAACGACCAAGAAACTGATTGCTCCAGCCATGGTTCTCGAATCCTGCGCTGGAAACCCATCACTCGGTGAATCCAACTTGCTTCAGATTTGCACATCTGCAACCGTCGCCCTTTGGATCGGTCGATCATGCAAGCAAATCAGACAGTGCACTACCAGGGCATTTCGAAACATTTAATGACTATGAAACTATCAGTTGCAGAAAGCCTTAGCTCCTTCTCCCCATTAGTGTAGAACTAGTGGATACCCCAAACCCTCCAAACCGCTCCCTGGACATCACCGTCCAAATCCCACCAACGCGGCCTTTCTTCTCGTCCATGAAGGCGAAGAAAGACTGGTACAAGGGCTCCCGAAAAAATTGCACGTCACCACCGAACAAGCAGCCATACCTTTACATGGCATAGTCGGGCGGCATTGATTTTTAGATGTTTTTAGGAAGTATAGGCACATGGTATTGTGAGGCGGGGAAGTACTGTCTGCCACATTTGCAAGAACTTTGCATCTATTTGCATCTGAATAGGACCTGCTTCGGCTTTTGGAGGTCATTTTTGAAGTTGTCCACAAGATATCCAAATACGATCAGTGAAATGCAGGTTTCCTAAATTTAATATCCCCTTTAAGTCATTAGACCATTCCAGTATTAAAACCCATGTTGACTTGGGGATCCCCAGTCTTAAGAACTCCCCAAATGAAACAGAAACATCTCTGAAAGATCCCTATATGGTACTGTCATGGTACTGTCATATACCTTCCCAGTCTTTCCCTCATTTTCCATCTATGAATCATCTATGAATCAAGTGGAGGGGCTGAGCAAAATACTGGAGCCAAGGAACAACACCGTGGAGGCCTCGTTGGCCGCTGGCACAGCCCACAAGGGGATCCCCGCTTCATTGGCTTTCTGTTCAAAACGACCACGGGCGTAGAAGCGAGAATTTCGAATGGCTAACTCTTCCGCCTCACCGTCAGTTGGGTCGCTCACTTTGGCGAAATGTCACGAACTTTGGGACTTTGGGACTTTGAGAGAAAGGCAAACAAACCTTGTTCAAAAATCAAGCTATCAAGCTCTTAGAACCCATTGGAGGAAACACACGTCAAGATTGGAACGGAACTGTTCTGCCAAGATCCCCAAAGAATGCATTGTGGCTGCTCGAAAAAACATCCAGGATGCTCCAACTCTACGAACAGTGTGACAAAATCCACTGAAGAATACCAAATCCATGAATACAGAATACAACTATGGGCATTTAGCAACAAAGACAGTAGTGATGTGCGCTTCGAAGGTGCTGTGGGATGTTATTGGCTTCCTCTATGGTGATTCAAGGCATCCCTTATTTGTGCTGAGATCCCAGCAATTTGGGACATCTGCTTGTGGGGAAGTGAACACGCTGCAATATGGCTGTCAAAATTAGAGCTTCCCGACCCAGTGTCTTGCTGATCATCTTTAGTACATAGTACAACTTCTTTTCAAAGAAAAGTAATGTGGGTAAAACAATAATAAACCACCCATTTGGGAATGGTATATACCAACTATTTTTAGTGATTTTGGGGATGGTTTATGGCTTTGTTTTACCAACATTACAAGTCTACAAGCTCTGATTTCTTTTGCATGACATGAGTCCCAGCCTCCAGAAAAGCTAATGCTGCTTCAATGTAGCCTGTTTGACGTTGACCCTGCACATGCATCTGCCACCAGGTCAAGCGAGCTCCTTCATCTCGCATCTTCTTCAAAGGATTGTCTTCAACAGGTGATGTGAAGAAGAAGTCCGTATCAATCTTGATGAATTGATTGCAAGAATCCAACTGTGGATGTTGAAACAGTGGCCCAGCAGTATATCGTGAGATTCTCAGATAGGCAGGTGACCAAAACTGCGTTTGATTCACGTTTCCTCGATGAAAGTCCTCTGGCAACACTTCGCCTGAGAGACAATATGCACCATCTTGACAGCTGTAGGAATTCATTTCTCGCGTCAGTTCTTCCTGTGGAATGATGGCAGGTACCACTTCCAATGTGGTGTATGGACGAACATCGGAATCCAACAAATCTTGGTCAAAACTTTCTTGGTCAACAAAGACCACCATCCTGGGACGTTCGTGAAGCTCCAAGGGACTCACAAAATATTTCTCCAAGCTGCGGAGGGCTTCCCGCGTATCTCGCCGGATTTCATCTGTGGGAAATGTGTAAATCAAAATCAAACAGCCTTGGCCATCTGCTGTCTCTGCTGTCTCTGCTGTCTCTGCTGTCTCTGCTGCCTCTGCTGTCTGATGGCTGGGTACTTGGTTCAGCTTTCGACTTATCTCATGCAGAAGTTTCGAGACCTTCCATTTGTTGGTCAACAATCTTTCCAGCAATGGTGGCAATGATGCTCTCGATCCCTTCGGTCCCTTCCCAGAGTCTCCCTCAGAGCTTCCCCTCTCTTCTCTCTCTTCTCTCTCTTCTCTCAAAAGCTTTTCAGCTTTCTTTAAAAGCCCCTGCGCTTCCTCTGTCAGCCTGGAGAACTTCAGAAGTCGCTCACTGTGGGTCAAGAGAAACGACAAGGATGCGACCGCCCGTCCGGTCAAGCAGCTGCCAATCTGCCCAGATCCTGCAAAAGCGTTAGCGGGGTGGTAGAGTTATAGCGTGATATGACCGATAAAACCCAGATCAAACACGTCAATTTGGTGGTCAATTTGGTCAGTTCCCAGCTGGTGAGTGAATAATTAGCGAAGCCACATCTCCCTATCCCATCGATCCCATCGATCCCATGGCCTTCTTTGGCCGCTTGTTTGGTCATGAAGTCCACCGCTGCAATGGCCGGCAATGGTGGAGTTCCTGATGCCAGGTGATGCTGCAGCACGGCTTGAAACTGCCGGCCGTGCACCAAGCAGTCCGCCATCGTGCCCCAGATGCCCTGCTCTGATAACCAATCCAAAGCACCAAACAAGGGGAAGTCGGAGCTAATCAAGGATGGCAACGCAGATGGCAAGATGTCAAAGATATCTTGAAGGACATCTTGAAAGAACATCAGGTACTCATCACTGGGTTGCAATGCCCCAAAGATGGCCAAAGCTGTGGCAGTTCCCAACATACAACCAGATTCCATCTCAACCAGTTCTTGCAAAACTGGTAGATCTGAGGGATTCAAAGTCCTGCTTTCCACGGCTTCCCACATGGCACCCTGTACATCTTTCCAGGCATCGCAAGTGCCCAAATGATCCACATCATTGGCACAACAGAGAGTGATCCAGAGAATGGCGACGACTTTCCACATTCCGAATCTTGCAAAGAAAACCGCTACTTGAGCAGGGAGGGCTAAAGCAGTGGTTTTCATGCAGTTGGCAAATTCTTGCATGCTGTTCACTGTTGCGGAGGAGCTGAAACTACCATGGGAGGATTGGAAGAGAATCTTTTCGCAGCTACTTCGCAATTTGCGCATCTGCTGCGATGGAGAGTTTTCAATGGCATTGCGATCTGAAAACACATGTTATCATATTTTATCCCATCCTCGCAGTTTTGATTCTTCTGGAGTGCCTTTGGCCCAGTCTTCCATGTTCCTCTGAACTCTCTGCATCTGGAAAATGCTTGGCTACAATTGCCCTCTGGTAATCAAACATGGCGTGCTGGAAAACCAGCCATTTTACTTCGAAGATTTTCGCATCAAAACACAATTTATAGTGGATTTCCTGCTGCGGCCTCCATTTATAGATGATTTTCCCATCTCTATAGACCTCCATAGAAACATGGGATTTCCCATCGCTATGTTTGATGCCGCGCCTCTCCATCCGGGTTCGCTGCACCGCTGGCATTTTGGCAATTTTTCCACTGAGCAACACGGCGGCACCTCCCACACGAATGGGGGCCGTGGTGAAAATGGCAGCAACACGAGCCTCGCACAAGGCAATGCTGATACTAAGGCATCACCAGTTTTTGGGACCCTGCTTTTAAGACCTATGAGTTCAGCTTTTTCTGACCAGGAAAGAAACCACGCAGATTCTGGCTTTTGGTTAGTGTGTTCTGGTTTGAGTGGTAGTAAGTGACCAGCGGCAAAACTAATCAGCTCTTTCTCGTGCTCCTTGAAGTCATACAAATGTCTGACTGATGCATGGGTTCAAGATTGGGGTCCTGCACATTGGATGGTTTACTACCCAACATGGCCAATCAACTGTTTGCTGCGGGGTCCATACTTTTGATCCATCTGTAATCTTAGATTTTTGGGATATCTCATGGGTTTCCTCTGATCTTGTGGACAATACCTGAAGGTCTGATTCATGGTTGGTCAATTTTCCATTTCATAAGGCTTGTGAGCTTGTGTAGGGATCATCATCCCAACTGAGGCGCCAGCTATGCTTCTTGCAGTTCTCCAGACCTATTTGCGATGGGAAGTTTTCCATCCTACATGGAACTGAATTTACCATTGAAAATCATTGAACCATGTTGAACCCATCGCGCCTGGCAATTTGCGAAAGCTGCCCCGAAGCATCGCTGATCAAATCAGCAAAGCGGCCTTGACATTGTGACATTGTGGTGATGAAAATCAGCTATCCGACTCCACCAAGATGGTCCATGGCATGATGTGACCACGAAATTTTGCCGAGAAGTGAATTGTTTCATAATCCATTTTTGGTGGGACCCAGTTGCTGCACCTGGTCTCAAGTGAAGAATCTGCACCCGTAGTGTTGTTGGGTGGATCACATTATTATTGGGGACAGGACTGGTCTTTGTGCAACACCTGATAAAGTTCACAGAAATGGTGGTCCGATCGACAAACTAGACGGTGGATATGGAACATCTATTGGCTTATCTTTGGTTGCAATGCAATCCAATCAACATCCATCAACCGGCATCTAGTTCGCCTGCAAAGTTAGTCAAAGACCACTGAGGTCCAAACCTCGCTGTACAACTTGACCTTTAGCGACCACTGCCACACTGTCACAGCTCCTGGTGCACACCAGCTGTGTCATAACGACATAAGGATAACATACGGTACCTTTGTGGATTGTGGGAAACCCAATCATAATCCTAATATTTGATACTATTTGTGATGATTTTTACATGATTTTTGCCAGCCATTCATGGTAATCTTCGGCTTCGTTTGTTGAGTTTAGCACATCAACGCATGTTCCGAGGCCCGCCAAGGCCGGCCGCTGGTCCTGATTAGTGCCAAGCTGTGTGTGGCAATCAAAGTCGTAGGTCGAGCTGTTCGGCCCAAAACCGCCTGGCGATCCAAGCGCCCTGGCACTCTCTGGATCTGGATGGGGATGTGATATGATGTGGCTGGTATGTCAACCACTTGGAGACCAGAAAAATGCTATGGCTACTTCCAAAAATGCTGGACATCATTTTGCAAAATTGGATGCAACACATCAGGTGGACCCGGGTTGATGGTTGATTTTCACCTGAACAAAGACCATGTTGTTTTTCAGTGTATCATTTTTGAACAGTTGATGACATACCCAATATACTATCACTTTTGATACTTAAACCATCTTAAACCATCCTTCTTGTTGCAAACCCCTTCCTTATTCTGGTGGATCTGGGTGGTTCGCCTCTGCAAGGCTGGCCGCAGTGTTTGCATCCAACCCCGACCTCTGCCGTGTCGTCAATTTTGGATGGGACCAGTGATTTGTTCTTTGGGGGAACCCATGGCACCCTGAATTTTGACCTATTTTCATGATTTTTCATCTGTAATTATGAATGTCAGAACAGTTTCAACAACAACACCATCTGAGTTTCCTCTGGGTTTCCGGGCGTTGGTTCGTCCAGAAGCAGCACAGGGGCATCACGAATCAGTGCACGTGCCAATGCGACACGTTGTCTCTCACCCCCGGACCTCATGGCTCGATGGCTCGAAGGCTCGATGGCTCAGCTAAGCCAATCCATTGGTTTCAAGTCAACTTCAGCATCTCCCAAATCTTCCAAAAAACATCATCCCTCCATATCCCTCCCACCTTTTTGCATAGGAGGAATTTGGAATCTATCTTACCAGGATGTGCAAGGATTCGGCCCTTTTGGGATTGTTACCCCAACCCCAATCCCAACAGATCCAACAGTAAACTCACGCTCCAGGGTGCCCCAGCAATAACTCACCGCCGCGGCCGACGGGAGCATCGTAACCCTGTGGCCTGGTGATCAAACGCGTGTGGGTTGCATCATGCTTCATCCAAAATTCTGTTGGAGAACTTGTATTGAATTGAACCCAAAATCACAAAGTAGAAGTATAGACAGTATAGACCTCTCGACATCTCTGGACTATGAAATCGAAGGATTGGTGGAGGGATTTTGCGATTTTTCGATAGCTCAGAAGAAGTTCACCCCCCTTGTTATCTTCTGAAAGTCTTTCTGGTGCCGCACCAATCTTCAAAATCGATATGCGCAAGAACTGTGATGCCTTGACTTCACGAAGCTATGAGCTGAAGCAGCTTTCGCTGCATCCTCGCGGGGTGGAAGAATTGGAGGTTGGGATCACTGAGTCTTCTACCAATTTTGTGGAAAACCTGGACATCACCATCACCATTTGAAATCGGTAAATCGTTTCAGGCTTAAATCTCCATAAATCTGCATTCTTGCTACCGTTGGTAATCTCCATTCTTGTCACTACTGTTGGTAGAGGTATGTTTACATTGCTGCTGCACAATTGAATCACCAACCATCTAACCTTCCATTGGTGCGATTCTTGCCAGCACCCAGCCTCAACGCTCTCAGCAGAGACAGGATTGCTCTTAGCTCCGAACCTTAGCAGCTTCAGCGGAAATTTACCAACAAAGTCGGGGCATATCTCTTTAACTACCAGAAATGAGGGACATTACCGAACTAACTGCTTCACAAAGTTGTCTTTGCCTCATCAAAAACCAAACCGCCGTACCAAAAACCATGCCACTATTGAAGATGGTTGTGTATCCTGTAACATTCCCATTTAATCATTAACATCCCATAAAATAGCTAGATTTGATGGTTTAATCTGTTTTTTGACCGTGGCACATGTGAGCAGTCTTCAAAGCCCTTTTTGTCGCGCCTTTTTGTATCATGTTGCCAAGAGTCAGCATTGCGAACCCCTCGCACGTAGATGGACCATGGAGGTCATTTCCTCTTCATTGCGAAGAGCTCTTTATGAAAAATCGATGCAAGCCAAATTGGCGACGTGTCTCACCAACAATTTCAGTTTTAGAAGCCGGGGGCAAATGAATCAAAGTACTGCCAACACCTAACACCAAATTGTCACCCAGGTGAGCCTGGAAAAACTGATGGATATGCTGTTTGGCCTGCACCGATATCCGAAAACTAAGTCCCATTGACCAACCTCGGAAGCGATTGCTGCTAGGGCGGATGTTCCTAGAGCGAAAATTCGGATGCGATACCTGAATTACGTGGGTCAAAAACTGGCTAAGTCCACGGCAACACGCCTGTACATCATATTCCCGCAGCTGGCGATGAATTTCCCATGTGTTGTGGCATGATGTTGAAACAATACCCAATTCCCCCAAAAAAGATTGGAACGCAAACAGCATTTCATACCACGACACACAAGCCATCGGTTGGCTTTCGTCATGAAGCCATTCTAGCCATTGAAAGATTTTGTCTATGCCTGCAAAGTGCAAATTGGATGGCAAGGACGGCACGGATGCAATAACCCTACTAACCTCAACGCATTCCTCAACAGGCACAGGTGCAGGAGCTGCTTCGGGCTCCTGAGGTGCAAAATTTGGTTTGTGTTGAATTGCTTGCATGGCGACTCTCGCAAAATGCGCATGGAGTGCTGACTTCAGTTTGTGTTGTTTCTTCCATTGCAAGGAAACCTCATGCTGATTCTTCAAAACTGCCGCCAGCAATTGGCCTATTGCCCATGCTGCCAACTTGTCTGCTTCGTCATTGGCCTGAAAAGCCCACTTTTCCGCCTCAACAACTCCCTCTTGGTTCTGATGGGAACGCACTACTTGGATCTGACAAACTTCAGGCCCTGGTAACAAATCCTGAACTTGCAACCACAAATCATGATCTGCCCAGTGATTGGCTACCTCACCTTGTTTGCCTTGAAGCCTTCTAGCTCGATCCGCTACGTGTTGATTATCAGTCCAAACCGAAAATTTCTGTTTGCTTTGCATGCCAAACATCACAGCTGACAAAAAGGCACTCAGCTCGGCTCTGCTGACCGTTTGCCATTCGCCACGGATTCCACCCCATGCCACTGGTGTGCACCCGTCTTGGCTGGAAGCACCCGCCATTGTCACTCCCCAGGCCGCCAAACGCGCCTCAGGAATGTCTGGATCCAATGCTGTTCCATCACAAAACAAGTGAAAAACATGTGTGGGAGCTTTGACATGAAACCAGCTCAGTGTGTCTGGAATGGTGTGTAAACTGTTCTTGAATGGCCTCAAAGCTGGTGGGTCTGTCATCCACCCTCGGTTTTTTGTGCATTCCGGGAGCTCTGGGAGCTGCTGGAGAATTTCGGCAGGAACACATGCTAAACTGGACTGCACAATGGAACACTCCCAATGCCTATGGTCTACGCTATCCGGTCCCCCACAAAAAACACATTTTCCATGGTCTGCATTTTCTACATGACAAAAATGATCCTGTGTGATGGACGTGCCATTGCGTAGAGCTCGAAGTGCTCCCAACTGATCCTGTGTGAAGTTGGCTTCATCAATCTTACTCAGTGCACAATTGACCATGTGAAGCCCTGCAAATTCTTTCCTACTGGACCATCGCGCCCCCACCATTTGTTGAAAGGCCTTGGTGACCCTTTGCTTGAGTTCAGGCAAGGGAGACTGCAGCAAATGAACAGGATTTTTGTGCTCATCATGGAAAGTACCATCCCGGATATATGTCCACCCGACTTCCATCAACCTGGAAAGTAAAACACCTACTGGGCCAGGCTTGCGTTTCGATGGCTCTGTTTCCAACGCTTGAACCATAACCCAGTCAAAGGTATACTCATTCACATGTCGTCTGAGTTGTGCTATGGCATCCCACAAGATGTAAAACTCCGGATCCGTGATGGACGGAGAGGCAAGGGCAAACTGCAGTTGTGGTTGCGCGCCCATTTTTGTGAGCCCCAGAGCATCCATAGCACCTGCTCGTGCTTTTTCAAGGTGTGCATATGCAATGTAAACTGTGGAACTACCATGGAGGGCCCTGGGCCATGCTACTACTCGCAACATTTGATGCTTGCGATGCACAGTGCTGGGTGACCTAGCAAGTTTCGGCCACAGGTCCTGCAAAGCGGCCAGTCTGGCCAAAACAGTACCATTGCTTCGCTGGGCAGTGTATTGGAGATGGCCCCCCAAATCTCTACCTGCACGTGTGGGTTGGATGGACATAGTTCGCAATTGAGCCCTGTCATCGGCATTGGTTGCCCAACTATATGTTTTCTTACTATCAAGTCTTACATCGAACAAGTTGCAAAAATTACCTAAGGACTGGAGTGCCTGCTGGGTTTGTTGGACATTACTCCCTTCAAGCTCAAAATTGTCCACGTAGGAATGGAATGCAATATCAGGATGTGCTCTCTGCAGGTATGTATGTAGCAAGAAATTCATAATGAGCATTGCAGTTACACTTAATCCGCAGCCTTCGATGAATCCGGTGGCTGATGCCACCGGAGGAGAGGGAGATCCTTGGACCATGAAGTGACGTTGAATGGTCACTGAGGCTGAACTCCATGCTCGAACAAGCCGTACATCGATACCTAGCTTGAGTGCTGCTGCAAAAATGGGAATGCGTGGTAGCGTATTATACGCCTTTATGACGTCACTCACCACTCCGGTCAAAGGTTGCTGATCGTACAATGCGGCTTCAATGCGGGTCTGCAGTGCATACCAGTACGACAACGCATTCTTTCCGGGCAGATTCCCATGCATCCCTGGGAGAGAGAGATCTGCAAGATGCCTCAGGATTGCCCGAGCTCTCAAACTGCTCCATGTTCGGTAAGCAAAGGGCATGATGGTTATTGGGCGAAAGCTAGTGACTTCTTCAGAGTCTGGTGTCTTCTGGAGGGCGTGCACTGCCCCCTGCAACAACTGTGTCGGCCAACATCCAGAGCATTCTGCATGGTGAAATAAATCCAAAATCTGCTGTTGCAGTGCGTCCGGCATTGCAAGCATATCAGCTCGTGCAACTGCGTCCATTCCGGTCGCTGATCTGGATTTCTTTCCTCTGATTGCCCTCTTCCATTGGTCAAGAGTGATGTCATGAATTTGCATAGGCTTATGGGGGAGCATGGTTTCTGCAAATCTAACAACTTCGTCCCAATGTTCTGGGGGCACATGCAAATGCTTGTCCCATCTGGCGGACCATTCCTTGATGAACTGTTCATGAATGTCAGCTACATCGGAGTGCATTTCCGCCTGAGCAATCATGTCCCCTTCTTGCAGCCCATGTTCAGTGGTGAACCAGAGTTGGTTTTCTTCCGCATGAACTAACGGAAGAATTCCATTTGCTGTTTCCATTGGACGTGCATGATTGAGTCCATCAAGGGTGTTGATTTCTACTGATGCTTCATCGACCACCTGTTGAACCTGGTACCACTTCTTGGACACAAGCATATGGACTGGCATTGCAGCATCACGCCTAATGTCACGGAAAGTTTTATTGGGATCATCAAGTCTGGCTTTTCTGGCAGATTCCTGAGCTTTGGACTGCAGCACCGAAGCGAGTGCATTGGTTTCAGCTTCCAGTTTATCATGCAAATGTTTGGCAATTGCATAGCTCGGAAGGCTATCTGGGAACCATTGGAGCCAGGAGGGTTGTTGCTTGGCGTGTGTGATCCACCATTGGCTGAATCCACCTGGAAAACCTGGTGCTTTTACGACTGCTTTCCAAATTTTTTGCCCATGTTGGATGGCATGGCACTCTGGTCTGTTCTTGGCTACATGCAGCATATAGCTGTGCAGGCGACGTTGCTGCGTGAACCACCGTTTGTATTGCAATGACCATCCTACAAACTGGGGCTCTGGATCTCCTGGTCGTGATCCTTTCAGTGGAACTGTATGTGGCTTCACATGTGATCGATGCAGTGTCTGTGCTCGCCCTCTATGTGCCGAGGTCAGACCCGCCTCCTGCCGTGCAACTCGTACTCGATGTACATGCTGTTCAAAAGCTTCCCAAATCTGTCCATACGCCTGAGTAGGGTCTGAACTGACTTGACATGGGGCACAAGGTGCTGCATGGACATGCTGTGTGGTGACTTTTGTGTAGTCTAGCGGTTTGGGTTTTATCCATCGTGGCACTGGAGATGGTTTACCTGGAAAAACAAGCTTGGCAGTGAGACAGCTATGATCCGGGAACACCCCTTGCTCATTGCTCCCTGCTCGCAAGTATTGTTGCAGGCTGGGTGACAAATAGATGAAATCCTTTCGAGAAGTCATCTTGCATGTGGGGGATGGAACTATCCCAAATTGCTCTTGCATCCATGTTTGAATGTCTTTCCAGCCCTTCCGCTCCCAATGAATAGTCTCCGGCAACACATTGGGGACTTGGTTAAAATCACCTGCTATGAAGGCCGGTCCAGGAAAATGATCTACGATCTGGCTTGTCATTTGCTGCAGCAACATGTTGGTGTTCGTGCGAATGGTGGCTTGATCCGTACCACTTGCATAGCCGTAAACAACTCCGCCTGCTATCCACTGGGAGCCCACCTGAAAGGTTGCAGCATGGAGTCTACCGGTGCTATACAATTCAGCATTCCATCCATTTTTGATAGGCCTGTGAGGAAAATGGGACAGGATGGCAACTCCAGAGTGTTTCCCTCCTACCCCCCGGATGGAACTTGTCTTGTAGGGTACGTCTGCCCCATTGGTCATATGCATTGGACAGTGATGGACCTTCAACTCGGCTTCAAAAAGCTTCCGCCCTCTGGCCGTGAGATGTGTCTCACTGACTGCATAAATGCCTTGATGTGCTTTTGCAAAACTGTTGGCCTTTCCTTTGAGGCCAGTGGGATTATATGCTCCTATGTGCCATGCAACTCCTTGATTGTCATCAACTGGGCCAGGCACCTTGGCTTCTCCTACTCTGATCATTCCAAACAGGACAAAAACCCAGAGCAAGTGGCGAACAAAACGGACAAAACGATAGGGCCTCATGGGTTTATCTGAAACCCACGGCCCTTGGCGTCACTCGGTGCGTGATCGTTTGCTCATGAGCGCTTCGATCCTGGCCATTTGCTCCGACATCTTCTGTTCCATGGCTGTGGTGAATGTCTGGCCTTGGACTTCGATTTGCTTATGCAAGTAGTCTACTTTCTGTTCCACTGTATCCGATTTGCTCTGAAGTTGAGCAAGTTGACTCTCAATGGCCTGGATTCTGGGCTCCATCTCTCCATTCATGGTGACATCCGCATCCGATGAAAACATCTTCTGCATGCGATCAGTGATTCTTTGCTCAATGGTCGTTTCCATGTTGGCCAACTGAGTTTGCAATCCCTCTTGTGCTACTGGCAAGTTCTTTGCAGCTGCTGCCCAAGGATCCCATGTGTGGGGATCAGGCTCGGTTTGCATCATACGCATCATGGTGCCTGAGGCCTGGACCTTCGGTGGTGTCCAAACTTTTTTGTGTTCATCTTCCTCTTTATGGATCACAATGTCTCCATGCGCTAGCTGGTATGCTGTGCTTTCTGGTTGCTCATTGGAGTGCACGATCCACATAAGGCCCGTGCCATCGACGGATTTGCCCACTGTATGCAGAGCCTTCGCATTCCAACCCCAATTGGTCAGCAGGGTTTGCATGGCCTTTTTTGTTGTACCCCATGGCATGGGTCCTATTTTGAATGCAGCACGATGATTTCCCCCAAAGAATGGCTCATTGGGTTTGACTCTGGTATGCACTTCGGATGCTTTGGCTTCTTCAACTTTGAACCCTAAGCGCTGATTGACTCGGATGATAGATGCATCACAGGACAATGTGGCTTGGACCGCCTTGGCTTCGGCAATTGACTGTTTTGGCAGCCACACCGTGTGAAAACTGGCATCTTGTGTTCGGCCGTCATGGCTTCTTGGTTCAAAGAAAATGCCTGCTTGTCCGGACATCTGGAACAATTGTTGATACGTGGATTTGAGAATCCGCATGAAAACGACAAACATCGCTGCATCCCTTGGTTTGACTTTCTGGAAGTGCACTGTCAGGAAATCTCTTTGCCACAAATCTAAAATGGGGGACTCTGACAATCCACCTGTGGAATGCCAAGCAGGACACTGACAACTGGGGATCCGACACACCTGCAATGGCTTCATCGTGTCAACGATGTGCTTGACTGGCTGGTTGCAAACTTCATCCCAAGAGGCAGTGCATTGGTCCCGGAAAAGGATGACCTTGATGGTTTGGGTATCCACTTGGTCGATACTTTGTGGCTGCTGCAATTGAGGCCGAGCTACTTTCTTGGCACCCTTTTGGATGATGACTGCCGACACGAGGAGAGGTTCTCCGGTGGCCAAACTTTGAACTGGAAAGCGAATGATCTCTCCCAGCTTCGCTGTTTCTTCAGTGAATGGAGACATAACCAGAAAAGCCAAACCCTGTTCCGAGTGAACCTGCTGTGAAAGGTATGGACCTAGTTCTGCTTCTGTGAAAAGGACAACCCCTTGCGTCGTAGAGCCAAGCTGCTTCTGCGTGATGTGACTCAAAGTTGTTCCATCTTCCTGGCAGAAGATTCCTTTGGGAATGGTGACATCTGATGGACTGACATATGCATGTGATTGGGCTGGCTTGGCCATCTTGTTTTTCTTTGATCCCAAAGCTTTCCCTTTCTTGGTCCGCATGGCAATTACCGCTTGAAGCTCATCTTCGAGAACCAGTCTAAGCATCGGTTTCTGTGCTGAGGCTAATGACTTGAGAGTTTGCCAAGGACGTGTTGCTTTGAATACCCCTGCTACGGCTTGCAGTCCTAGCTGTTTGATCACCGCATGACTTCGATCCACAACCTTTTCGTTTGGTACTCCATGTTCTCTGAGCAATGCCTGAAGTGCAACTTCAACCTCCCCCTGTCCACCTAGGTGCGCTGTGCCGGGTAGGGGCAAACCTAACGCTGCTTGTTGCCATGCAAGGTGTCTCCAGGCTATCGCATCAGTGGCTGACAAGGGTGTTGCCTGTGTGCCCGTGACTATGCCAACAATCCATGCCAGTGCTCGAAAGCCACAATCTTCAGGGAATTGTTCAGGCAGTGGTTCATGTGACATGATCGTATTTGTTGAAAGCTGGCAAAGCCCTGTGAGAAACTTCAAACCATCATGGGTTGTGTGAAACTTGCCGGCGACTTGGATGACTGGGATCCAATGGTGTCCACAAAGCACCGCAGTGGCTACCATGCCATCTTGAGAACTCAAATGCATCTGCTCCTTCCAAGTCTGGATGTCTTGATCGAGATCCAAGAGTTCCTGCAAAACCAGAGGTTCAGCGACTGTGCACATGCCATAGGAGGCCAAAGAGCTCAAGTAAAACCTGATTTCTTTGTGTGACACTGCCCCACCTTGCAGCATGATCTTCGGCAGGTCTGGCCATTCATACATGATTGTTTGGCGTGTCGCTAAGTCAACTTGGCATGGCAAAACTTGGTTGCTAACAACTAACCACTTGACTTGCTGGAGCAGCTGATGATCATGCAGCTCATTGCCTACAATATCCATGACATATCGAAAACGGTTACCCAGTCTGGCTTCAGCTTCTTTCCACTGTCGCACCGTGGCACCTTCGATACAATCATATTCCAGGAATTGATTTTGGTCCACGTTGAAAATCAAAAGAGCTGGATTGTGCAAATGGCTGATGGGGAAATGAATCATCCCTTGCATTGGCGGCTTCTCGCAATGACACTGAAATGCTTGCTTGTTACTGTTTTGGCTGCTGTGGACATGTTCATGGGCTGCCACCTCTACTACTGCTCGTGGTCGGAATGCATCCAGTGCACCTGTCATCTCATTGCCTGGGAAACCTTCTTTGCGTTTCAAAGTGCTTTGCTCACTTCCCTCTTTGGATTGCACATGGTGTTGAAAACTTGAGGTTGGACCCACTGGTGCTACCGGGTGTGGCTGGTCTAAGGCTACCTGGCTGGCTTCGGCTGGCAAGGCAGAATTTGCCTGACTGGGGTGCGTGACACTGCTGGTGTTGTCTGGACAATCAAAACTACCTGCTGCTGGGACATGGGACGACTTCGAAGCCTCTGGTACAACACATACATGCCCTGCCTCGGATGCAACGGATGCTACGGATGCAAATCCTACCGGAGGTGGCATCGGATGCTCGGATGTTCTACCCTGGCCGGATGCTGCACCCTCTTGTGGGGTGGTCGGATGCAGACAGGCACTTGGTGTGCCCATGTCGGTTGTCAGACCCTCTGGTGGGGTCTTCGGATGCAAAGAGTTCCCTGCCTCGGATGCTACTGGGGTCACTGAGTTGACTCCCAGTCGTGGATCTACCCTGTCGCTGGGTGAAACGGCCGGGCTTTGTACACGCTGTGCATCGCCTGCTGCTGGCTCTGTTTCAAAGCCTTCGATGTTCGCTTCAAGAGGCTCTTCCTCTGATGGACCATGTTTTCGTCTGCCTGTACAGAGGGGTTCGTCTTGAATTACCTCTACCAACTTGCTTGTCTGTACACTTGCGACTCCAACTTCCATCGACTGATCAATCACTTCATGTCTGGCTACAGCTACCTCCACATTGTCCTGTTCCAAGCGCTCCACATGTTTCAGCAGTTGGACTTCTTGGCTGGCCGTCAGGTCATCGTCCTTGGCTGCTGGTTCCTCCATTGCAGGCGGATTGGAGGCTGGTGGGTTCAACCATGCATCAAAGTGCTCTTGGAAAAGTTCCATAGCAACTGTGGGATGACATCCAAACCATTGATCTCTGAGGTGGAAAACATCATTGGCCACACAAGCAATGATTTCGGTTGGTGCATTCATTGGTCCCTCTGCCATGCGTGAGTCAATGAGATGATTTCGCAATTGTGCAAACACCCATGCTGATTGCATTGGACTAGCAAGCTGTCCAACTCCTGCCAGAAGAAGTCGTGGTGGATCTTCCCACCCATTCTCCTTGGGAAAAGCATTGAGCAATGCCACTTCTCGTGCTGAGAGATGTCTCAGATTGGCATCGGGAGCTTGTGCTGTGAGATGCACCAATGCCCCGAAAATTCCTCTCTTGGCAAGCCTCTCATGACTGAATGGTCCTCGACAACCGCATGCACATGGGAGGCATTGATTGCCCCAACTATGGAGAGCCGTTTGGAGTTGATTGGTGCGATCAGTCATGTACTTCCCCAAATCACCCCCATAGTTGATGAAAGCTGCCCTTTCTTCCTTGGTGAGGAGCAACCCCTGCAGTTCATGCTTTGTAAGATCCAGAAAACTTGGCAAAAGACATGAAATCGGTGGAGCAATATCCAGCTTGGGAAACACTCGGATCGGTACCTTTCCCATGTATCCCTTCATGATAATGGTCCACCATCTACGCCTCTTCGATGGCCATACATCCCCAAGTTCCAGAAGCACTTCTGAACGGTCAGAGTTGGTCATGTCCATGTGATGCTGAAGGCACGCAAGTACGTACTTCGACCTAGCTGCATTGGGCACACACTCTAGGATTGCGATTTCTACCTGGAGAAGATGGCAAGCATAGAGACCAGCTGGTAAACTGGCTGAGCGCATGTCTGCACCCTCTTTGCGATCCCCTGCACCACTAAAGGGCTGACAGGAGAATCCCATACCCATGGTTCCAAGTCTCGGACATGCTTTGTGGATTGCTACTACTGTGGACATCTTGGCAATGTCCCCTTGCACGACTGCACTGGTCCCATAGTTCTGGAGGTGTTGACAAAAGGTATCTTGCATTTCGTTCTTGACCTTGGATTTCCACCCTGCATACTCTGCTCCCTTGCTCAAGGCCCCCAGGCCTGCGCATGTTTCTACCAGGTTGAAAATGTCATCCACTGACTTCGGCTCATGCACTAGCAGTTCAGACTGGTGATCAACCTTCAAAAGAGGGCAGCGAAAAAAGGAACTCAAACCATTGATGATCGTGATCTTGGGGCATCCAACATGCTCTGGCAAGTCTGCTTGAAGACGAAATTTCTGACCCGTCAAAATTCCAGCACACCAATGTCCCCCTGAAGTGGTGTCATCCCTTGTGAGAACTTGGGCTACAAGATTCACACGCTGATTTGGCTGGAGACTCAAAAGAGATGGCTCATACTCAGGAAAACCACGATATGGACCAGAATGATGGAGTCGGACACTGAAATCCATTGCACTACAAACTGTTCTACTCGGCTCTAGTTGGTTGTGAACAAGGTGACCTGGCTGGTAGGTCTAGAGCCCAAACACCTTAGTCTTCAAAGCCCTGTATCGTCCCTTACTGGTTGGTTGAGAAGGGGATTCCCCTTTCATGGATTGTGATCATCCCCAACAAAAATTGGCGAGTATCATCCCCACACTAGCCATCAACCAGCCGGGGGTTTCAGCACTGCTTGCAAGGGCCATGAAAAATAGCCCTATCCCATCACATTGGTAAATATTCCCCAATAAACCAGTGAAAAATTATCACCTCCTAGTTCTTAAGTTATCAACAGAGGTATCTTTTGTGGCCCACATCAATTCCAACACTATTTTATCAATTATATCCACTACAGTAATGTTCCCAATGTTTTATCATGGTTAAACGCCAAATGACTAGAATCATCAACCAACATTCATTCACTATATCTGCATTCATGGTACAAAAAATCTCCATGAAATCCCTTAGAATCATCAACCAGCTATCATTTATCAGTTATATCCGCTTATATCCCCATATTTTGATGGTAGAAACCCTATTAAATGGCGAAGTAATCATCACCCGACCAAGGGTGGCGAGCAGCTGATGCTATGCCCCTGGCTTGATGGCCTCTGTCACGGAGCTTCCCAGCAAGGCGGCGGCCTGGGGAGCGACCTCGAGGCCGGTTGATGCATACTGCTGGTTGGTATATGCTGTAGATGTACATAACTATATATAAATACATATGCAGATAAGTACATGTCAATAAAAAATATACACAAAACAAACACACATATATCAGTATATATCAGTATATATCAGTATATATCAGTATATATCAGTATATATCAGTATATATCAGTATATATCAGTATATATCAGTATATATATATATACACGTATAAATATGCATATATATATATACATAGTACACATGTCAACACACGACTTTACACATTACTTTAAGACCACAACTTCACACCAAGTGCCCCACCGAGACCATGTGCCGAAGTTCCTTCAGGGACAGCGTTGCGACGTTGCTCCCTCCGATGCAGACCTCGCCCGAGGAGATGTGGAAGTCACCCAGGAGAAGACGCAACGCGGTGGTCCTTAGAGCCACCCAGGTGAAGTAGATGTGATTCAGTGATGATTAAAAACATGGCATGAAGATATGAAGATATGAAAATATGAACATGAATATGAAATTGGGCTTCAAGCTATTGCGGATGAAAATGGCAGAATTAATTAATTAGTTTTTCTGACATTCAAAATTGTTCTCAATGCAAAAAAATAGACCCGTCAGAGAGTAGGGCGAAAAAACCCGCTAAGTGCCACACTTGCCACAGCCAGAAGCACCCACTAAGGCACAAGTCCTGAAATCACACCCGACAGTTCGACATCAGGCAGCATTCACCAGCTGGTAATAAGAGATCTAGGGGCCCTGCTCACCAGCTGCAAGCTGAAGTGAAAAACCTCAGGCCAAACGGCAAAGCTTAAGCAGCTCCTAATTTCTCATCTTTCAAATGCGACATGTACGGCACTTGCGACGGCACCTGCGACACCTACGACACTTGCCCCTGATGTCTCAAAATGTCTCAAGATTGGGACACGAAGAACAACATAGAACAAAGTCACCTTTGGAATGGCGACCCGATCTGCGCCTTGCAGCACTTCCTGGTCGGAATACCTGGCCCGAATTGCCACACCAGATAAGTAACTGGCATAAGGACAAACCTGAAACCTGAAACCTGAAGCCTGTATAATTTGTATAATCTTCATTTCTACACCACGCAGATTGAAAGAATCGGAGCCTGAAGTGTACGTTCTTGAAGTTGATGGGTAAAGCTCTTTCCCCCTGCAGCAACGTCGAAGTCTCTGCGGTATTCGCCTCGATTGTTCCATGTCACAAGCCGCAGGCTTCATCCAGGGACTGAATCCATTCACCAACACCCATGCAGAGTTGATCCGAAAATTTTTCTACACCCCAAATCCCATCCAAATCCACCGGTTTCATCATCATCACCCCCATAAAATGGGGCCATGAAATGGCCATGGATTGGGGGAGTCTGCACCCCATTTTCAGAAGTGGGGAATAAATGTTGAGATATCCTGAGAATCTCACCTTGGCCTTCGCAGCTTTGGTGGTGTTGCTCAAGCGCATGGCTGCAGCTCGTGCAGCCACGATCTCGGGCACTAATCCCACTAAGCCATAGAGTCCCAGTCCTTGGGCAGCACAAACCTCATCAACTTGGGAATATGGTCTTATTCTTCAGCAACAAACATACATGAAACGAAAAATTATTCGTATTTTATCATATTTTATCACATTTCACCGTTTCACCCATTTTTTTACCAGATACTGTGGTAAACCCCAAACCCTAACCCATCCTGAAGATCACTATAAATGGGTGCTAAGAATCATCCCCAAATTGGTATGGCATCCGCTTGCCCCACTGGTTCCGCATCCGAATCCGAGCTGCCCAAAAAGGTGGCGTGGAAAAAGTAGGACGTGAGCTGACCGGCAGTGAGCTCACCCCCTGCCATGGATGATGATTATAAAAAAAACCTACTGGGGTTGAAAAAAAGACCCGAACCAATCATCAACAAACATTTATTCACTCTTTCCAATTCTCTTTCCGCAGATTTTAGTGATTTAAAACCCATATGTTTGATGGTTACAGCCCCTATAGATGATGGTTGAACCACCATAAAATCCCTTAAACTATTTAAAATCATCAACCAACAAGGGGTTTAGGCAGCCACTGCTCAGGTCATTACAGCATTCATCGAAACGGAGCTGAGGCTCACACGAGCCACCAGCTGACTGCCCAGGGAAGATAGGCCAAGGAGTACTCCTTTGGATGCCCAGTCGAGCACCTCAGTGGGGGGTCCCCTCACTGGTCATGGTCATCCATGACTTGGATGATTCGAAAAAAAACCCACCAGTTTAGGTGGTTTTTCCCCAAATGCGGGGGTTTCCACACATCTAAAACATCCAGTCAGTTTGTTCCTTAAACTAGTGGGGAATGGAACCATGAGAATAGGGATTTAGCCATCACCATCGGGATTTACCTGACATCGCGAACTGGGAGAAGGAATACTTCACCGCAGAAACATATGGGATCTCTCATCCCCTAGATCATTGACATATGGAGAACAAGCAAACTGGATGTGGGCCAACATTCAACCCCTCAAAAAGAGATGATCTTTTTCCATCCACGCAACAAACGCTATGCTTGTCTGAAAATAGTGCATCCCCCAAAAATTTCATGGTTTTGACACCTCACCTTCACTATTTCTCAATTCACAATGGCCATAAATAGTCATGAATTTGAGTAGCCTCCATTCTTGGATAAACCCAGCTGATGTTTGGCATCCTTTTGCATGAATTTCTTCAAAATATCAGCCTCTGAATCAACCTCTTCCCCCAGTTCCTATATTTCGATCTTGTTGCTTGTGTATTCGATTAATCTCCCATTCATACTAAATATCCCAGACTTTAAAGTATTTTACCATTCATATCCCATGAAATCCCTAATTTTTGACAGTTGAATCAGCATCCTTTCCCAACAAAAACCCTTGAGCTGCTGGACGAAGTGCGCCATCCCTCGTTTGCGCGCGGAACTCGTTGCCACGGCCACCGACTTCTCACACTTGTCGTGAAACCTGGGGATCTGACACGAAAAAATGGGGATTTGTAGTTTATCATGGTTAGTAATGGTATAGCTGTACAGCTGATCTGTTTCATCATGGGTAATACTCATTATGGGATATATGGAGAATATGCCAGGATTTAAGTGACTTTTACGTAATGACGTAATGGATAAGAATGCAGTAGATCAGGATGTTGAAGAGCCGGGTTGTTGGAGAATTTTGATGCCTTGATGCACCAAATTTCGATCACCTGAACGACATCTTTCTGAGGCTTCAACGCTTTGGCTTCTTCCTCTGCCTCAGAAGCTGTGGTTTAACAGCCAAACGACAAGTTCTATCAGTACCAGTTGCATCATGTTACATCACATTCAACAATCTCAAAGTGGAGTATTACACTATGTAGCTCTCAAGAAACCCACATATCCAACAAGTTCAAATCCATCAGCAGGATCTCCAATCCTTCAATTGACCGCGGTGGAACACTGAGCGATAATTGAGCGCGGTGCCCGGCAAAACCATCGGACAAGATCTGAGTGCTGCAAGCGCTCCTGGCAAATTTCAGGCCTTGCTAGACTGCTTCCACTTGGACTTTTTGGTGCCAGAAAAGCATGGTTAACGGTCAGCACATGTTACCACCAAACATGACCAAAGTTTGTGGCTTTCAGACTCGAAATCCTCCATTTACAGATGATTGTCCCATTAAATTCTCCATTTAGTTTGGGGATGTCCATTTTTGTCCCCCTTTGGTGAGCCCTTTAAGGTGAGCCCCCAGCCATCCTCTGCAAAGGACAACGCATCTTCTCGGGCTTGGGCCTCAGTTGTGCCCTGTGGCTGTTCGCATGGTTACAACATTTAATAGCCATATCATTGAGCTGGGTTCATTCCATTTCATAACCATATATGCTTACAATGTATGTATGTATGTATGTATGTATGTATGTATGTATGTATGTATGTATGTATGTATGTATGTATGTATATATATATACAAATGTACTATTCGTCTACATATATATATATATATTACGTATTATATCCATGTATCCCAATGGGACAAATGGGACAACCGCAGCTTTGACGGACTTGTTCATCACGGCAAACAGTTGCCAAGTGGATCCTCGATTTCGAAACTTCAAGACCAAGTGATTGGATCGAAGCTTGGCACATTGGTGAAAAACCATCCGAGTTGCCACATTGACCCATTAACCCATCCAACCCATCCAACTATCAATTCAATATGAATGGAAACATCAGGAAAAATCAACCATCATCAACCCAACTGGTTATTTCTTCAATGACTCTTCCCAAACTGGTCATTTTGTTTCCACAAAGAAACTCCAATTTTTGGCTCAAACCTCTGGGATCTATGGGATCCATAACACCAAGTGGCCAAGCTTTGCGCTGACTTCATGGATCGCTTAGCACCGGCCCTGGCGCCGTGCAGGGCTCCCAGGACCAACAAAGGCCAAACCTCGGATTGAAAAGTCTGAAAACATGGGAAAACCAACGTTTTTTTAGGATTGATTGGATATGGATATCAATGGTTGGAGGTTTTTTTGCATTTGTTTGTCTCGTTTTCTTCATGCTCATTTCAGTACCAAAGTTTCATCCATCCCTTGGCGATTCGTTATCCGTTGCCAAAAGAAATCTGCAGCGGGGTTATGTGGTAAACCCGAAAAAAGAACGAACCCAAAGACACTCAAAAACGAAGTTTGCAGCTACAATTCCATCCAGATTTGATACTAAAAATATCTCAAAAAACGGTAAAAATTGCATCCCAAGTTTCACCCATGCTGGTCGAACTGGCTCCTGAGGTGTCGACGGCTGCACTCAACTTCCAGGAGGCACGGAACATGGCCACGGTGCCACCAATGATGGAAGACCTGGCCGAGATGTTCACAGGAGATCTCCGAAATTTGCCTGCAAAAATTGGCATTGCAGAGCTGATCCAGGACCCTCAACCTGCCGGAGTAACGTGAATCTGGCCTGCAATTTTTCGAAGGGTGCTGTGGAGAAATCTGTCACATGATTGGCATTGAAAATAGACACCAACTGCCAAGCTCCCAACCACATTCTGGATCTTCAGAATGAAATCAGCACCTTTCCCAAACATCTGATGCTAAATCAGCGGCATTCTGGGTGCTGAAAAAATGGAAGATCCAGCTACCAACCAATGTTCCAAGACAGCTGGGTGTGCAACAGAGCGCCACATCACTGTCCATGGCAGCCACTGATCCTCGTTCCTGGCAATGGGATAGACCCGTATGGGCAGCAAGATACATGGTCGAAGTATACTAGAACTGTAGCAAAATCATTTACCAACATCATCCATCACGGCAGTACTTTACCAAAACAGTGCTTTGTGATAATACTAGTGATATACCTTGCCAAGATACTGGAGAACAAAATCTCTGTATATATATAAGGATATATAATATACACATGGATTTGTATATGGGGGAAATACAACCGGAGCTATACTGCCTACATCACCCACCACATCACAAATTAGCATGGCACCCCAAACCTCCTCTGGAGATTGGCTTGGTTCTTCCAGAAGCTTTGCGGCAAAAACCTGTCACTGGAAACGTGGCCACCATGGGAGAAGATGGTTGTTCCGGTTTTTCCAAGGAAAAAGTGATAAATGCTGATCCATATTTGGCTTTTTGATGTCTTCTGCTGGTCTACTGCTTTCGAGATTGTGGAGTCTGTCTTATTAGCCTCTGGTAAACAATCACATGTCAATAGAACACTTGACATTTGCAGATCATTTCTCTAAAGCGAAGAGTTGCCATTCTCAATCATGGTTGGTGATGACTCCCAGTATATCCCATTAACATCCCATCAATATCCCATTCATATCCCATCAATATCCCATCAATATCCGACTAATATCCCATTAATATCCCATGAGTTTGGTGTTTTTTTTACTACAAAATGCGAAAAAAAACCGTGTGGAATCAGCCGCCTGGACTGACATGGATGCGCGCAGCCGCTCGGACGCGCTGTCGAAAATGATCGTGCGGACACAACCTCCGCAGAAAGAGATAAAGAGTTTGATAAAATCAGCTCAAATATCTCAAGATCTCAGAATTCCCAACTCTTTCAAGATCTTAGAATCACCTTCTCCATCTTCACATCTTTTGCTTCTGATAGCTGTGATATCCCACCCCAGAAGTCGTTGATTGTTGTCCAACCACCAAGCTACCAGACCCCAATCTCTGGCCCAGTCGGCCCGGTGCCTGCAGCGGCACCCAAACCGAAGAGCATCAAACTTCGAACCGCAGAGGACTTACCTGGAGGAAGTGGTTGGCAGTTGACCTATCATTTCCGTATTTCTGAAAATGGGGAATCCATGGGAATTCCCCAAGTCACCATGGGTTTCAATGTTTAAATGGTCTGACTTGGATGATTTGGGGGACCGCTTTTTTGGGACACCTGCCATTTTTCAGTCAGGAACCCAGGAAAAGTCCAGTCCTGTCAACTACATTTATTGCCCTTTTGGGTTGCTGTGAGGAAACATATTTATACTACTTGGCTTACCAAATCCCGTGATCAACCCCAACAAGACTCTTTCTGATTCTTTGTGCCAGTCATTAGATGCTCTACATAGAAACTGAACACTCATAATTCCCAGCTGAAACACTCGATTTCCTTTCCCAGCTGGCGCCTCCTTCCTCGATGGCGGTCTTTAACTGTGCTCCGGTGCGAAAATTCACAAAGCCTCAGCTATGGCTATGGCTGGTTGATGCTGGTTGATGGGCGAATCTGGGGTTGTAGTGGGACTTATTTTTCCGAACCTTTATTCATCATGGAAAGCACTATCAGCCAATCAGTTCGATTCTTAAAGTTGACATGGGAAAACTGACCTTTAAATATAGATCAATGGCGGCGGCTATATTCCATGCCAAACGTACAAGTGTATGTCCTCAGGTTGTGAAAGGAAAACCATAAGATCAATCAAAGTGCTGGACTTGAGAAATGCCATCGGCTGAAAAGGTTTGGCATGGTTTGACAATGAACATATTTGAATCCCCAGCACGTGCCCAAAATGCCCGACAGAATGTATAACATTATGATTATCATTAGTCTTCTTACTATTCTTACTATTCTCACTGTTGCTACTATCATTGCAATTAAATTACAACTATTACTAGGTTACTAGACTATACTATTATATGTATATATATATATATCATGTATTATTGTGTATTAATATCATCATTGTGACTTGGACGATACGTGCTGCCGCAATCTGGGCTGAGCTACTAGAAAGCACCAAAGCTCCAGCGCCCAGGCAGAGTCGAGGGACTTCAGGTTGCCTATGCACCAGTCATGGTTGGCTTGTTATTGCTTTATGTTGGTTGATGCTTGGTTGATGGTTGGTTATTGGGTTTGGAAAATTATGCACCAACAAAGAATAGGCATCGACATTTGCTCCTCCCCTTCTGTTTGAAGGGTTTGGAGACCATTGGAGACCACACCACACAGCAAAGCAAAATCATGACATTCGAACGGCACACTTTCTGGCTGAAACAAATCCACTTGGGAAAGTGACAAATGCCGCGCAAGCCAAACATCCTGGGGCGGCAACAGAGTGCTTCTTGAAACTTTTGTCAAAGCAACAACAAATTCACACTCGGGCTTGCAATTGGGCTCCCATGGGCTTGCATCGCTGTTGAAATTCTTACACAAACTTAAAAACCACCTGCAGTACACTTGAGCACCATGCCTTTCAGTTCCACTGAAATTTGCCTACCAATGTAATGCGGGCAATCGTTGCCACAAACTGAGTTCAGTGCAGCGTCTGTGACCATGTTTGGCAGGGCACCAGCTACACGGCTGCAATTTCTACGATTTCTATGCCATGATTTCTACATTGCTTATAGCCTTCGCCAATCTGGATGAATGCAGATCACCAATCTGTCGCCAGTGGATTGGGTGCAAATCAGATTCTTTCGACTCTGCGGCCACGGGATCTGTCTTCAAACATCCTTTGCTTATCATTGTATCTTGCTAATTTTTATCTTGCTCTGTCAGTATCTGCTAAAACAATCTGAGTCCCTTGTCTTCTCAGGTCTTTAATTTCATTCAGTCACCAAATCAGCAAGACATTTTGAATCAAATGTTTCAGGCTGAACAACATGTGTTTTTTCTTGGCGAGCGAATCCACAGCCATCAAACATTTGAGCCGAAACATAGCTGTCATTGATTTTCATTCGCATTTTCATTGGCATTTTCTAGCCGTCCTGTTCTTGACCAAACCTTCTGAGCCTTGGCAGTTTGGATCATGCCTTGGGGGCCCAAGGGGCATCTCCACTTCCACCGCACGTTTTCGCCCATCACAATTTCAACATGTTGGTCAGCTCCCTCGCAGCAGCTTTGGCAACTTTAAGCTCCTGCGACGATGCCACTTTGATCCAAAGCTCCAAACGTCTTCAGCATCTGACTTCAGAAGAAAAGTCTAAACACACCTCTGCAGCTCCTCAAATGCTTTATCAATGTAGACCTGGCCAAAACAAATTCAAACATCCAGCAAGAAACTATCAAAATCATCCAACAGAAAAAAAATATCAACAACTCCAGCAATAAACCAACAACCATGGTCAACTACTAAATCTGTCAAAAATCAGCCATGACTCTGATCATCAACTGATCTATCTGACCTGGGGCGAAGTTGCCGCTGCAGAATTCATCGAGAAAATGCTGGAGTAGGCGTCTGCATCCGCGCGGGTGATTCCCTGGCAGCTTTGGAGACTGGGTATGAAACAAGACCTCCAGAAAAGCTCGGATCTATGGATGTTCATGGGTGTTCATCCCCCCAAAATATGGTGATTTATGGTATTTCAGAGGTTTTCATCCCCAAATCAAGCGATGAAGCCAGAAATTTGAACAAATCATCCAGTCAAGTGTCACAGTCAACAATCACCCGGCAGCAATTCTCAGCGGCAGTATTGGCAAAACCACCAGCCCTACATCAATTTTGAAGGTTGAGAATCACGAAAAAGTGATACATGAACGCAAAAGACACCTTAATTTTTTATTGAATCTTTATATTCTTTTATATTAATCTTTTATGATCAGTAAGTACATCAACCCATCCCCCCATCCCATCCTTGGTGAAGCGTTCCAGCACCTCCACATAAGCCTCGGGATCGTCAGCTTCCTCCGCCAGTGCCTTGAAGGCTTTGTCCACGTCGAACAAGGGCGAGGTGACCCCAACAGTGCCCACCTCTCGCCTACGATGATGGGATGATGGGATAACTGGATGGAAAAATGAGGATTTAACGAAGATCCCATCATGGAATCATGGATATATCATATCCACATTCATATTCATTGGAGAAACATTGGAGATGGATCTATTGGATTATTTCCAATGGATCCCATTTTTTTTTATTGGGCAATGATGATTGAATGGGTGGATGCTTAAAAGGGAACGACTTTGCACGAAACTGTAGTTTTTAACCAGTAAATATAAAGGTTTCCGGAAGAAATTACCATCTACCGCTGGGACTGACGTGATCTTTTTCTTGGAGGGGCACTGAGGAGGACGCCTTTTTGAAGACCCCTTCTGTGGCTTAGATGGTAAGATATGGTAAGATGGAAGGTGTTTCAGAATGACACATCAATCTTTGGATTCTCCTTGAGATCGATAGTCGAAGTATGTGGAAGTCGCCCATGTGGTACTTCCAAGTGATGAACCCTCCGGCCTGATGTTGTCACCGCCTCCTGATGCCACCTTCTTGTAATTCTCGGGGTCACATAACTCTTCCAACTGCAGGCGCAACAAGCACACATCCAAGGTGTTCTGAGGAAGCTTTTCATCTAATATGATATCACATACTATTGGTACCAGATTGGTTTCCTATAGCATGGCTGTATGAAACCAATGATCTTCCAACCTTCCTCCCATTTTTTCTTCCACGCCTTCTGCATGGCAGCAGTCACCTGCTGTTTCGGATCCATCGCTGCCATCGCACTGCTTGGGAGAATTGTCAACAACAGGACCATTGATCGCCGCTTGCCCTGAATTGTGTCGAGCAACCCACAAGGGAAGTGGAAAACGAATCGTCACAGCCCTTTCTGGACCTGTTTGTTCTACGGAAACTACAAGGGGTTGCCATTTTTCCGTTCTGGGTTTCGGGAGAGTACCCAAAGGAATAGAACATTCCATTGGTTACACAAAGTTCGCATTCCGAGGGGTCAACATCCAACAGCATCGCACAGCATCGAATGATCGCGGAACTTCGGCCTCTGGGGTGACGAAGGCAGGTGTCCAGGCAGTAATACCTCGGTGAATCCATGGGATGAGCATGTTGGGAGCATTTTTAGGCATAATTCACCATGTTTAATCAAAAGGAATCATGATTAGTCTTTGTGAAAATCATAATCCAATCAAAATTCACTGGTTCAGCCTTGGGCAGATTCGGTCCAAACTGGTCAAACGAGTCCAAAGGGGAAGCCTCGAAACCGCACCCCCGGTTGAAATGCCAAGAATCCGAGTGCACATATCACACATTTCAACAGAATCCGCCAACCCTGGCGACTTTGGCCATGGCTGGTGCGGCTGGTCATTTTGACTTCCTAAAATCCTAAAACTGTGAGCCCAAAGTTCAGAGATCACTTGGGTTTGCTCAACAAATGCAAGGCTTTACAGTGCTTTGTCATCAATTTCTTCAACATTGGCACTTTGTACATCTTTGCACTATATCCAACATTTCTGGACCAAGCCGAATCAGTATCGTCAGTATAGTCGTTACAGTTCAATGTCCCTAAAGAATCTACATAGCCTTCAGAATTCTTCATAATCTTCATCATTTCATCTCATTTCACCTCATTTCACCTCATCTTCCTGCAGTTTTCGCTGCTTTTTCTCCTCAAACGGTGTCTGGTAGCAAGGCGCAACGATTGATGCTCTCCTGCAGTTCTTCCTTGTCCAAGTTCCGGCCGATGAGGACCACCTTTCACTGAAATCAGATCTCCAAGGGTCAACACATTGGAAGATAGCAAAATCAAGCTATTTTGAAGGAACAACTATGGAAATCATCAGTTTAAAGAACTCTGGAAAACTACCAGTAGGTATTTTTGGGTCATGTTCTATGAAAACACTCTACAGCTCAGCGCCTGCGTACGTAGCGGCTTCCTAGCAAGCTGCAATGCAACTGCAGACAAAAACATGGCATTCGTGTTTTGCTGAAACATCTACATGAAGCGCATGGATCCCAGAATTTCGTGTTTCAGGAAGACAAACATGCGTGAATATGGCAGTAAAACCCACTGCAGATCTTCCCTTGAACACAACCTGTTGCCCACAGTAACATGCTAACATGCCATTGCGTACTCTGCGGGCCATTCTCCAGAGAAGGCGATATCCACCATGTCGTGCACCTGAGGGCTGATCATCCTGAAACAGAAACGATCCAATGAGAATCAATGAGACTTGGGGCACCAATCTCTGATCATCAGATTTAATCTTAAACAAAAACATACTTTTTCATGAAATTCGGAAATGAAAAAACATCTGAAAGCAATGGAGTCAGTTGCACCCATGGGCCCCTGAACATCTTATGATCCCCAGGGTCCCCAACTCCCTGCAGCACGTAGCGCACCACTGTGCCATCCCTTTCGAAGGCAATGATGCCCTTGTATCCTTAGACAAAGTTGGGAAGATGGACCACTTTTGGGCGGTTTCACAAGAAAAACAAGGGGTACTAACAATGGCGGATGTTGTGCGTGGGAAAAAATCCGAAAGTCACAGCTACTCTTCCCATCTGCCAAGATGACGTGTCAAATGGGGGTCCTGGTTACGCGGAAAGATCACATCCTTCCTGGATTCAATGGAATTCTGATTCATTCTATACCTATGTGGGTATTTCTCTAACTTGCTGAAACAATCGGCTTCAAGGTCCGTGGTCTCAAGAACCTCCGATGTGTCTTCTTCTTTTAAATCAAACCGGGTGAGCCAAGTGGAAGACTCTCTTGCTGGGATTGCCTGTCTTCCACTATACATCGGCGAGAATTCAGATTCGGCAGCATCTGGAGGCCTTCAGCTAGTGGGCAGTCGGGTAATTACAGGCTAGTTATTGTCATGGCCAAGCAGGACACCCCCAAAAGAAGGTGAAGCTCTACATTTTTGATGAATTGACATTTGTCTCAAGAATTACCCGCTTAACATCCCTGAACATCCCTGAACATCCATCGACTTTGACTACCAACCCGGTTTTGGTGGTTTAACCATGCTTAAGATTCTGAAGGAAAAAAATCAACACCAGCCAGGGTCCTGCAAAGTCTCATGAAGGTATCAGCACATATCAGCACTGCAGAATGTTGCACTCTCTGTCCCAGTCAGTTTAGGAACTCAAAGCAGACGCGCTGTATTCAGCTGAGACAGGACTTGGATGACCATCAAGTGTCAGTTGGCTTACCACAGCTGGACATTCTTTTGACTCTACATATAGCAATTGAGATGGTCACTCAAGCATGCCAAACACTGCCTGGGTAGGGGACCGCCCCTTGGCTTGGGTCCAGTCCTTCACCATGGGCTTGGTTGGCTCTATTTTCAGCAGCCTTTGTGCTAAAGGCTGCAAGAGAAACTAAAAGTAACAAGTTGATCAACTTTTTGTCAACCTTTTAGCATCCGGAAATGGAATACAATGGGCACCGAACTTTGAGCCCCCTTGGGCCACAAAGTTCAAGCCGAAATGGAAATGAAAAGGCGCCAACATTTGAGCCCCCTTGGGCCACAAAGTTCAAGCCGAAATGGAAAATGAACAGGCGCCGAAATTTGAGCCCCCTTGGGCCACAAAGTTCAAGTCGGACTGTGATGATTGGTCAGTTTAGGAATGTAAGCTATGCATTTTGTTCCCTACTAGCCCATTGGTATCCAAGTTTGACCAATACACAAATCGCACCCAAAGGTGCTGGGGACTAAACCAGGAACTGATCCTGCGAACAGTGGCCATTCAATGTAGAATCCAAGCATGTACTAATTAACGGTTCGATTTTTTTTTCAGGATCCGACTGCATCAACCGCCGCTGTCATAAGATGCCACAATAAGCGTCAGTTGTGTTTTGACCATGGCTCACTGCTCCCTATGAAACTGTTTGCAAACTCATCGGGCTGACACATTGTGACTCGCTGTCGGACGGCGAGTCGGGCGAGATAGCTCCCGGTAGATTCACAAAGGGTGCCTCGTCCAGAGAAATTACCCTGGCACTGCGCTGTGCTCCACTTCCTTAGGGATTGATGAGAGCCACAAGATATGGTCGTTGAATACATTCACACATTATGCATCATACATATTTAATTATGAAAGAACTACAAAAAAATATACCGTCCACATCGGATGAAAAAAAACTTTGCCACAATCATGTAGACCAAATTCCAAGGACAGATTAGTAAACTTCCCCAAACCAAAGTAACCAACATTTTTGGGAGGTATTTGGTTCCCTTCATTTTTCTATGTTTTGCCCCTATACTGATCTTTTGAATATGACCTTCAAAATCCAGGTGCTGCAGTTGCATTTTCTTTGTTGCATCGTGTTCCAAGAATGCTGCCCAACAAACTCGCAAAGGGGGTATCCTAAGAAACAACACGGAACCTACACAATGCTTGTTCACCCCCCAACTGAAGATCTTTGATTTTGGGACCTTCTCAAAATCTAAAGTCAACGCCATTTCGATTTCGAACTAGTTTAGATCCCGTTTCAGTTTCAAACGGAAGGGAGTACTTAGTTTCAGCTAAAATTATCTGAAGTCAATTTACATTCACTCACTCTCAAGTCCACTTGAATCTACATTCAGTTCAAATCAAACCAAGTCGAAGTCAACTAAGAATAGCTTCATGTTTAAAGCAATATCCATCCCCAATTACAGCTTTCCATACGTTTCTGGCAAGAAAGCTTTACCTCACTCCATGTCCGTCCCAAAAAGTATGTTTGCCCATAACTTTTTTCCCCAACAGCGTTAGCTTAGGGGTCGTAGGATAAGGTGAGGTGCAGCTTCTGGCATGGTTTCGGTGCGGGTTCCTGGCTGGTTGCTCGAAATTAAGTCGCGCCTGTTGCCAGGTTTTCGGTGATGTGTTTATTTTTCATTCAACTTTGCTGTTGGGGATACCCCCTGGGTTTATTTTGATGTGTAAGATTCTTCATCAGATAGGGGCATTGTATATATATATAATATATACCTAACATCACCTGCTCACTGCCCAGATCTGCCCAGGTCTCCGTTCTCACTGGTCACCGCCAGGGCTTTCAGCCGAATCGGCTCATCCACCTCTAAGGACATGACACGACGACTTCGCGCAACACGCGAGGTGTTGGAGCGGACGGCGTCACTCGGAAGGACAAGAGATGCTCTGAACCTTGGAATCTGGGCCCTGGGGAAGGTGGGTTATAACAGCTATAACATATAACTGTTGTGTGTAACATATAACTGTTGGATATTATTCTTGTGGCTTAATAACCAACTAGTGACATGATGTTATATGGGAATATCAACCAACTGACTGGTGGGCTTCCTTTTAGATGGACATATTGGATTTATGATGAGATTTACTGGGAATACTTTTAAGGATGCAACCAACCACAATTCCAAAAGAATGGGAATACAACAGTTATACTGTACAGTGGAAAAAAAAACACAAAGAGACCCGTATGAGGAACTGTGAACAAAATTTCTACCCTTAATCGATCAGATTTGGCCTCAGCGTTGCTTTCGTTCCTTATCGTTGTAGTGGTCAAAGCCTTCCAAGATAATCCACACAATTTGGTTCATCTTGTAACATTCCCTTGCCAGCCAGACCAGGTATGAAGAGGTCGTGCTCAAGGAAGGTCGAGGTCTAAACACAGTTTGCAAAATGAATACTTTTCTCTATGGTAAATGTATAGCAATAATTGGTAAATGGACTTCGCCATTTTCGCAAAATGTGGATGGAATGCATGGTGAAGCCCGAACAACCGACGAAGTGCAACAATTCATTGCATCTAGAAACGCCGTTCTGGCCTTGCTTCCTACCGTGCTGGCGCCGCTTCCCATGGCACAACTGACGGATGATGTGCGAATCAACACCTCTGAGCCGCTTTGCGGAGAGAAACCTCTATGTTGGACTGTTGGTCAATTGGGATCAGCATCCCAAGAAACCACCCGTAGCCAGCCATACAATTGTATAAAATACGTATGTATACATATACATATACATATATACATGTACCTTTACATACACCCACATACACCCATAAACCAAATGACGTAATTTTCTTGTCCCTGCCACTGTTCCAAACATTTTCTTTGGGCTTCAGCTCGACTCCATCACCACTGTCAGTTCCTTTTCCTCTTTGGGACAAAAAAACTCCCCAACCATCGGAATATCACCACCTTTATATCACCCATCTCTGATTCCCCATGGATCATCGATACTCCGGTGTTTGGGTCACTTCCATGCCCGCTTCAATGGCAAGTTTCGGTAGAGATCCACACTATTTTCCAGCAGCTCGTCTAACAAGTCGTTGAAACCTGATGGCGATCCGATAAAATCCGGCTGGTAGCACTGGTGGTTTAAGCACAAGGCGAGGCCCCCCAGCTATGTTTGTTGGTTTAAGAATCTATTGACGTTCATCATATCACCATATATCACCCATAAACCCTAGCTATGGTGGTTTAATTGGTTTAGCAGGAACTGAAGCCTCCAAAGAATCAGTTGGGAAAGGACCCAGCCCTGGAGAATCCGCCAAGGTACTCTGGATATCCAGTGGTCTATCCTTGACTTCCAACACCTGTCAAAATCAAGGTCAGCTGGGCAGGGCCATCTTCCTTCTTTAGGTCACATTCACCTTTGAGGATTTCCATGGATTTTTCCCTGGTTTTTCCCAGATTTTCCAATTCGTAATCCAAGAAACTTTGTTGACCTGAACAAAACCTGCTTTTGAGTTGCGCACGACTGAGCTGATCCCCGTGTCATGAGGGCTTTCTGCAGTATGTCCATGGGATGGGTCTCCGCCTCAGCGAGCGACAGTTTTTGGAAGATCCCTGGCTGGATGGGGGAACTGAGGCTGCGGGCATTCCGGATCATGGCAGTCCGGATCGTGGCTATGACCTGGTAGAAATGGTGCTGGTACAGTTGAAGGTGAAAGAATTTCCATGTCCAGCTGATCTGCCATTCTGAACGAGTTCCTGTCCAGCTAATTAGTTCTCTGTGGTATTCAGATGTATTCATTATCCATTGGTTGCATTGTCCTTACTGTACTTTCTCCTTACTTTCTCCTTACTTTCTCCCAAGCTCCATGAAACTTCCCAAGCCAAGCTGCTGTGGCCATGCGATGAATCTGTACAGCTTGGATCGTGGCAATTGTCTCCGCCTCCATGACTGTGACCATCGCTGTGACTGCTGCGACTGCTGTGGCTGTGACCACTGCCATGAGCAAGGTCCACTTCACCTGCCACCAGAAACTGGATTTGCATCTGGAGGGGATGGATGTCCAGAATTTCAAACCATGTTTTCCGGTATGTCTCAACATTGATGCCAGAAAAGGCCACCATGATTTTGCTGAAGCAAACACCGCAACCATCATCATCTGAAAACACAACTTTCAGCCAGACACCGCAGCCACCGCACCTTGCTCACTCTCCTCTGTCAACAGCTTGGTGGCATCAAAGGCATCAATCTCCACTAAGTCCTGCTATTGGGAAGGCAACTTTAGCTGTTTTTTTTCCACTTCTCTTGTGAGATTTTCTTGTGGTTGAATGGATTTTAATCGTGGTGAACTATCTAGATTGATCTTTCTCGCCGGTGGTGAGATCGTTGAGTTTTGGACTCAAAATGTCTACAATTGATCTCCAATATTGAGATTGATCTCCAATATAAACATCAATTATCAAGTTTTGGACCTATGAATGATAAACCACATGTGATTCTTGCACTTGCTCTGATTGGCATGCCACTTGGAGCATCCTGCACTGGCACCGCATCGGGCTTCAGCGACAAACTGCATTCCACAATGGGTGCGAAGGCATTCACCTTGGCGAAATTAGGGGAGATCTGAAGTTTCCATCACAAAGCTATATCCATATGCTCCATGAATGGCATATCTATCAACATTTACCATCAGAATCATCCAAATGTAGCTAAATGTAGTTTACGTGGAGCATCTGGGATATAAGACTGATAATTTTAGCCATTCAAGATTCTTCCAACGTTTATCCGGATAAGGTTTATCCTGTGATGACCATCCTGGTCGAATAATCACTCGAGATTCTTCAAGATAATTCACATGAGCTGAACATAGTTTTGTTTCTTGGAATCCTTCAAAACAACATCTGACATATACGCAGTGGGGTCGCAAGCTCAGGTTGCTCTTATTTGCTCAGCTCTGTTTAATTTTTGGTCTTTTGCATTCTCAAACATTTCAGGTGGGCGAACGGTGATGATTTTGGACGAATTGGACTTTTTTTCCCTTCTGCACTCCCCCAAACAGCAGGAAAAAAGGGACACATCATTTAAAACATTTTAAAACAATAGCGCTACCCACTCCTTTGTTTTCAAACCCCAGATACATAAATTTCATGACATCCCCATGAAGCCCCTTCCAAATCCCTATTAAAAAAACGACCCCAAATTCATCGCCCTGGGAGTTCCGCACCGAACGGATGGCTGAGATGGTTTTTTTCAGCTTCTCGGGGTCAACGGCATCCACTTTGTTCAACAGCACCTGATCGGAGACTCCAAATGTCCCAAAGGTCCTGTTCTCTTTTGGTTGGAATCTATCCAAAATTCATGAGATGATGAGATGATGTAGAGTATATATATATATTTTTTGAGGGAACTCAATGAATGGAATTACTAAGCATTCACAACATTTTTTTCGGCATGATTCTTGTGTGAAATTGATGGGATTTACAAGAGAAACATGGCAAGGGTATTGCGTGGAATATCCAATGTGAGTATGTTTGTTTTTCTTTTCCATAGTTTTTTAGTTCAACATCCACTTTGAAATGCGTCCTGGATTGCCCTCCACGTTGTTCAAAGTGTTTTTCGCCTTTTTGTCTGGAATTCAAGTAATTAGTTTTGGAGAATTACATAATCAATCTAACATTGACTAATGTTTTTGGATTAGTAATGGGATGTACCAAGGCACATGTTTTCTTTTTCCGGTATTCTGGGTATTGTGGAGATTTTTGTTGGATGATGAATCCATCACTATGATGTATTGTGATTTACCTCGGGAGTGCATATCCAACAATCATCGTGGTCCAACAAAAATCAAAGGCATTTGAACCAACCAAAATGGGGTATGACCTGCGAATATTCTGCATATTCAACTCTGGAGTCATTTTCATTGCTGCTGTACCGGAAGGCAAATCCAATTTCAGATCGTCTCATGCTGTGCCTTGTCAGCAAAGCCCACTTGCTGAGCTGGCTCATTGACCTCATGAGGCAACTGAAACAACTGCATAAGATCCCCTGCAAATGGAGGTTTATGGCTGGGAAAATCATCGAACTCAATGGACGTTTTCATTCGAACATCATCCATAAATGGAGGTTTTCATGGGAAGATCCACTATAAATGGAGGTTGTTCAATGGGAAAAGTTTTTTTCCCTTTTCCATGTTTGATTACCAGAGGCTACACCTTCCACAAGTAAAGCTGAGGATCCCTACCGTTCCCTCTGGTCGCTCGCGTTCCAGCTGATCCAAGAAATGGACTGCATCGACCACGGTCAGGATGCCATCGATCTTGCAGTACCTGTAGATGTTTAAATGGAGGAGAACTTAAGTCTTAAGTCCTTCAAGACTTAGCAAGAAATCCATGGTCTTGCCAATATATCAGAATTCCCATCCAATTCCCCAATCGCAATACTTCCAACACTTCCAAAACTTCCAACACTTCCAACACTTCAAATTCCCAAGCCCACCCTATCCCACCCTATCCCATCCCAGCCACCCCACCCTGGGGCACTTGTTGACCGTGGGGTCCAAGCCAAAGGTCTTGCAGACAGGTCCCGGGTCTGCCATGCCAGTGGTCTCGATCAAAATGCCATCTAACGCCTGGCATTTCGGGATGAACATACCAAGAAATGGTATATGGATGTGCATATGATGTATGAAAAACACCAAGAAATGGGAGATATGGTTTTCAAACTTTGGGAAAAAGTGTGAAAAGAAGAGTGTCATGGTTGATGGTGTCAAAAAATGGTGTAAAACAACAGTGTTTTTTCTTTAGAGAACCCGCGTGCTAGGGTCAAAACATGGTATAGGCTTTGTGGTCATCCATCCCATTTCATGGGAATCCAAACATAGTGGGTATTTAACTCCCTATGAATCGATTGATGCCAATCCCTCAGTATGGGAAACTAACCCATGTTTTGGCCGTGACACACCTGTGAATCATTGTTATAACAATGATAATGAGCATGAACAGTGAATCTTGAATACTAAATAATGAATGATTATTAAAGTAAGTAGTTAGTAACAGCGATTATTGCTATTATTGTTATCATGATTATTGTTCTCTTTATCATTGTTGTTATTATTGTTCTATGTATGATCAGTGCGACTGAATGATAAGAACAGTGATGAGTGATGATGATCACTAATCTTTATCGCACGTAGTAAATATCATACAAGGTAATTAGTACCACTGAATAACAAGGAGTAGAATACATTGCAATAATTCATGATGACAATCAGACTCACAGTGAGTATGATCATGATAACGATCACTGGTAGTAAAATGATGTACTAATGTGTGTATGAATCGACCTCTGTTAACTACAAACCTTGCATATTCACCAACGGCTGGCAATGAATAGTCACATTTAAATAATGATACTGATAGTGACAAACATGTTGAGGGGAATGATCTTGAGGTACTATGTTGAATCCTAGGATGCATCTTTCATGTTAGTGTGATGCTGCTCATATCTGACAACTTTTGAACACAGTAAAGTTGGAATTCTAAATCTGACCAGTGAATTTCCCATCAAAACTTCACTATTGATAGATTGACTCCCAGCCGATTGGAATTTATCAAACAAAAAAAAGGATCATCTTAATGGTGAGAAACCTAAAAATACTAGTATTGGAGTTATATACAATACATAGATGATATCCTATTGGTAGTTTTAGATTTCTTCAAATCATACCATACCCGCCACACTTCATCAACAAAACCATGTCGTGGGTCACCGCATCGGGGACTCCGCGTGCCAGTCGATCCTCCACTGTATCAACGATATCACCTTGGAATCAGCAGCAAAGCCATCGGTGGAAGAATGTCCATGTCCATTGCGCAACGTGGTGAGCTCAAAACTCAACGGGAAGGTCATACTTGGGGCAGGGGTTATATCCCAATTATGGGGTTTCTATCCATGGCTGTATCTATTGATAACCCCAACGGCACTCCGATCCCATATATATATATATATATATATATCAGACTTTTCCATGACATTGCCCAGATTCATGGAAAGCTTTCCCCAAGTTGGTGTGTCATGGGTGTTCCCAATGAATGTTAAGTTAATAGTGATATTTTTTTTTAAGACATCAAATTTCATAAACTGTGGGTTTTGGGAAAACAAATTAATGTTCACTGTTCACAGCCAAGATATGGGATATTTTCTCAACATCAAATTTTCTCAACATTCATTGAACAATTCGGAAAATGGGAAAACACATATCAATTTTCATAGGGAAATAGAGGAATATGATGATTTTCTCATCATTTTCCGACAATTTTCAGGGTTTTCCCTATTTTCCCTATGAAAATTGGGGCTTTCCCTACCAGTCTTCGGTGCCGACGCGTGTTTTTGTCGGCAGGCGACGGATCGCCACCACCAGGTCATCACGGAGGGAGCAGCAAAGGCAACCGTTGTCAAGGACAGTCACGGACTGCGAGTGGAGTCTGGAATGCAGGTTTCAAATATATTCAAATATCGTGGCATATCATGAAATATTCTATAAATCATAAATATTGTGAAATACCATGAAATGTCATGACATTGATATTGACATATCAGATGTTTGCAGCATTTTCTTGTCTGACCTGTTATCATCTCAGACTTTCTCTTTTATTGTTGATGTTCCGACTATAACTGTTTGAGACTGTTCAACAAAGTAGCTTTTGATGAACCATGGGACTTCACACATGCCACTTCTCACTGACCAACAGTTTGAACCACCCAAGAGCAGCATGTTTCACCCGGGTGCACCTCCATTGTGGATTGCTTGCCCGCACCCTCCTCCAAAAGCATCTCATCGATAGCTGCATCGCCGAACTCGTTTTCGATCACTGCGTACCTGTGAAGCACTTGATGTCCCTGGCGAGGGGATGCTACAACTTTTCAGGTGATAATGTGATAGCCATCCATTCCTCAAGTTTTGGGTCTAATTTGCTACCTACCAACCTTTGGAGTTTCCTAGCAAGGTCAATGATGTCAATGTCATGGCTGTTCACATTTCTCACAAAATCTGAGTCTTTTGTAGCCACAAGAGCTTCAGCGCACTTCTTCCCATGCTGAGAGCGAAGAATGTAATTCAGCAAAGTTGTCTTGCCAGCACCCAAGAAACCTGTCAGCACCTCAAGTTCATCAAATTTCACTCAGCCCACATGGCCAAATGGATTGCCGGGCTTAAGAATGATGCTATCATGCTTTATCTGAACATAGGCTAGCCCAAAATACAGTGTGTTATCATCATCTCCCTTTATTTGCATGCATTCCCGATTTTCAGACACATTCATATCTATCATATTAAGTTGATTCTCCCATTATTTATGTCCCCATCTCTATCCATGTTTGATTTCCAAAAAGCCACAGTTCCCCGAGGGCCAAGCCGTCACTGGGATCTTTCCCTTGGCCAAAATTCCTCGCGGCCCAAGAGTCATAACCACACCCCAACTCTACTGGAAAACACCGTTTGAGTATGAAGAAAACATATCATTTCCAACAGAAAGGCTTTGCTATGGAGATCATCACATTACTTGTGAATCAAGGAGGTCACAGCTTCTCATCGACACTCTCGATGCACGGGTATGGTTTGTAAAGATCCGTAGGTGAAGATACTAAGCTACCGCGATACTCCACGAGACTTCTGCACAGAACATGATACCAAAAAAGCGGTGTTCCACATTCTCCAGTCTTTCCATTATTTCTTAGTTGTCAGAATTGTTCATCATTTCATTGAAAAAGAAACAGTTCACCAATTCACCATCTCTTCAGCTGTGGCCAGATGTGGCCGTGCCTTCAGCCTTGCGAATGCAATCATCGGTATCCAGAGGCGCATAGATGGTCATCCCCATGTCCAGTTTCACCTGAAAACTGCACAGGAACCAGTTCCAGGAGTTGTCCTTAAAGAAGCGGATTGTCCCCTTGAACCAAGTCGGACATTTCAGGATCACCATGGATCACCATATCATCTTTTCCACTTACTTTTGGGACTTTATCAGATATTTTTTTCGGATTCGACTTGCACTTTTCTACAGATCTTTCCCCATTTTTTGATCTGGAACACCCACTAAGACACAGTCCAAAACCACCCATCCACCCCTCAGATCCGCCTGGTATGGCACTGTCTTCTCGGCAGGCCAGCCGGGCTCATGGTATCGCAGCTTCACGATGGTACCAGATAGGAAGCCATCGACATTGCACCTGGGATGGCTTGGGATGTTTTGATCAGTTTTTTTGGTATGGACAGCAACACCCCCAATAGATACATCCCCCAATAGAAAGTCTCCCCCGCATCATCGAAGCATCATTTCCGAAGTGCTGTGTATACCCCTTTGTGTTGGTGATCATCCCACATTTTCGCATTTTTTTGCCTGATATTCCCGAGATTTTCAATGAAATCCTCTCCGGTTGTCCATTTTTTTACCGGCAGAAGCCCCAGGCCCACCATGGTTTTCTGGGCTCCCAGACTCCACCCTGTCGCCCACTTTGAAGCGCAGATCTGCCTCTGCCTGTCCAAGGTGCAGGACGCTGTACCTAAGCCTGCAGGCTATTAGTTTATCAGAGTTTATCTATATCTTGCAATACAGGTCAAAGTTCATAATTCATAAGGGTGTCTAGCTTTTTCAGACAAGTACTTATTCAGGAATTTCTACTAGTCTACTAGTTCAGTGATGGAAACCAAAGCTATCTCCATGTTATCTCCCGATTTTTTCCGGGGACATATCAACAGCAGCGCCTTGCACATAACGCCACAGGCTCGGTCTCTGCGTCGAGCTTGTGATCTGGTACAAGGGACATCATGTCATCAACACTATGG
Source organism: Symbiodinium sp. clade C Y103 (assembly GCA_003297045.1). Taxonomy (NCBI): domain Eukaryota; class Dinophyceae; order Suessiales; family Symbiodiniaceae; genus Cladocopium; species Cladocopium sp. clade C. The sequence continues at coordinate 253,419 of BGPT01000004.1, forward strand.
AACTTGAACATTGAACTATTTCAGGTAGTCTGAAACTCAACCATGAGTTTTTGGAAGGAACGTGAGATTTTGAGATAAGTTCACCATCCCAGATGAGGATTCAACCTAAAGAAAAGAAGCCACCAACGAAACAGGGGGATATGAAGCAACAACAATGAGACTCTAATAGAATAAGAGGGTAATGCAACCACCCATATCAATCCAAGATAATCCAAGTAGTATCTAAAAAATCTGAAACCCAAGAGGATTGCTACTAAGAGAACAATCATAGGATTGCCATCACATGCTGAAACCATCCACAGCCATCACAGCGTTCCCCTGCACCTTCCGGCTTGACATGCGAGCAGGCTGCCCTGACAGCTGCAGGGGGACTTTATGATTTGTGCCATCACTACACATTTTGAACAGTAGACGTCCTTCAAGATCCTCTGGTAATTGAAAGTAGCGAACTGGAACATCACCATTTCATGCGCAAAATCATGATATATATATATATATATAGAGTTATCATCTATTTCCATGGGCCATCGGTAAAATCCATGGCTTCCATTCAGCTACAGATGCTGAAGCCGAGCGGCCACTGAAGCTGTCAAGACCTGCCCTGCGGCCCATCTTGGAGCCGGGGCCCCTTGGGCTGGGGTCCATCGGTTCACGGCCACTGGCCCTCAGAGACCATGGGTTGGAGATGACCAGCCACGATGTTGGGACATGTCTGACTTCAACCTTTTTTGTGTCGGATTTCACCTGAATAGCTGGTTGATGGTGATACTTCACTGATGTTGAAATGGGACATCCCAGGTGTATCACATTGCAAGTTCCTTGGACCAGAACTCAGGACACCTTTGAGTCTCGAGCTGCTGCCAGATGACACCGCGCGAACCTGTGCAAACACTGACCGAAACACGAGGACTTCGCCCTCAGGCAACACGAAGCTCATGGCAGTGCAGTCGCCTGTCATGTTCTCCTTGAGATTTTGAAGGTGTGGTTACTATAGTCTTGAGTATGTTCCCTTCAATACCCCCCATATTTTTTGTGTCAGGGCATTGAGTCAGCTCTATCCCTGCAGCATCTTGACCAGGCCTGTGTTGGAACCGCCCATGCTGCAGACATTGCCATTTCGGCGACCGGAAATGCCGTCCACCCTAGTAACAAACAGACTAAAGATGTCATTTCAATCCCAGGCGGAGATTTGCCATCCATCATGAGGAGATTGCGCATTGTAGTCTTCGTGATATCATGCTAAACCTCTTGAGCAAAGAATGAAGCACTGTCAGTAAGATCAGCATCTCCAAGCTATGCAACAATGCTGTCGAGGGCGGTCCCCAGGGAGATACCCCAACCATTGGTTTCCCTTCTCAACAATAAGATCTTTTAAGGATGTTGGATATGGGTTTCCCTGAAAATAGGATACCTGAAAAATCCACTGGATGATCGTCATTTTCTCAAAGTAAAAATTGCCATTTATGGGTATTCCACTTCTTTCAGATGCTTCCCTATCTATCATATTAAGTTGGGTATCCCATCATTTATGTTCCCATTAATATCGTAGAATATATCTATCTATATATATATATATAATATAATAACCATCCATTTCTTGCACCATGGACTTTTCCGCAATTTCTGCGTCATGTCGCAGGATGCATGACGGCGGCTTGGCCGCACCCCGTGATCCATGCGACAAAAAGTGGCAACTTTCCCGGCACACGGCGCGGGCGGGGTCCTGATATGAGTCAGTGGACCAACAACTTCTAAATCACTTTGGAGATCTGAAACCATCCTATAACTATGGAAAATCACCATTTTTAATGGGAAAATCCACTACAAATGGCCATTTTCAATACTTGGGAGATATTCTTGACAGCCATAGGGTCTAGAGGACGAAACCCATGGCAAATCTCACCTGCTTCAAAGTTTCATCGCGCACTGCCTCGTTGCGGACAAGTGTTTGCAATGGAAGATCCCGATCTTGATGGATGTTTTTCCCAGTAAAACCTTCATTTAGTTCGGGGATTTCCCAGTTTGAGGACACCGAAGGGTAGTTGTGACTCAAAATCCTCAGCATCACCAAGACCTCCCGGTTGTTTCATCAGCATACTGGTATCTGCTGCTGCCTGTGATGTGAACAACTCGTTCTTTGCGACCAGAGGCGAAGAAAAACATCTCCTGAGCCAGGACTGCATAAAATGGGTCAACATATGTCAGCATCATCATACGAAATGGTGACAAATATGGTGAGATTTGGCTGTTTTATGACTTATTTCGGCTTGTTCCAAAGAATTCCTGCTGATTCCCAGCTCCACCAATGCACCAAGCCCACCCTTCGGCCTCTTCATATGGTCTCGGATCAGTTCGCTCACCTGAAAGAATTGGAAGCTGGAAGAAATTCTCCTCTGTGAACTGCGTGAATGACACAAAAATCTCATCCACTTGATAAAGAATTCCTGAATTAAACCAGATTTTGATAGGATTTCAATGGAATATCTGAAATATCATGGCTGGAAATCATGGCTTTCTTTTGGGTGTCCCTTTGTTCCATGATTTCCAGCCACTTTTTTCGTAGCCTTGGGCAATCGATGTCGCCAGGTGAAGATGTCATCCAGATAGTCGAACATGCTCTCTAAAACGGTGGTGAACCTGGCCGCAGCAAATTTTCTGTAGGAATCGGTTGAGAATCTCTTGGTGTTTTTAGTGAATCCAGAGCAAAAAATATATATAATGTATATATATATATATACATCTTTTTGAATGGAAGATCGACCAACATCACATTGTTTTTTCATGAATGGAACATCCACCGCTCCCCCGCCTCTTGTATCTCGACCAGACTTGCTCCAGGTGCAGCACCAGAAAGCGCTGGCGGGGTGTGCAGTGGCCGGTTGTAGATGTGGATATGGAACAGCCACTTGTAGATGATTCGTGACGTACATGTATTCAGTCTATTCATGTTTGTTCTATTTTTTTGACATGGGAATGTACTGGAAGGGTCATCATCAAAACCAGGTGAACCATGGTGAAACCATCACAGGTTGAGATGCAGCCGATGCTGCCAAAGCCTCCTGGTGTGCCCGGGAATCTTGAAAAATCTCTGTCAGAAACCTGGCTCAGCTGATTTAGACATCAAACTTCTTCCTTCATCCTCCAAAATCAGCATGCAACATCCACGTTTTTTTTTTGCAAGCCACATTTTTGTCCCAGGCTTTTTTAGGCACAATTCCATCTTGTCCACATTCGAGTCCAGTCCAGCAGTAAAACAGACAGCACCGCTTTTCCCACTCGAAGAAGACATGGGAGTTGCTGATGAAATGCGTCAAAACCTGCTGGTCGCAGCGATTTGTCTGCAACAATGCACAGCACGGATCTCTGCAGTGAACATTTACAGCAACCATCATGTAAAAAAGTTAGTGTAGACACCAAAACCCCCAAAACATACAGATGATGGAAGAAATCCTGCACCACTTGATGGGTGGTAAGCATCCCATCATTTGTAGGGTTTCAACTAACTACCCAAGGTGGTGCAGGATTTCTTCCATCCACAGGCGGCTCGCAACTGCCTGGTACATTTCGCCGGGTTTCCCTTCGCGACACTGACAACGTACGAAGGTTTTGCACCTTTCGGCAACAAAACACGGAATCTTGAGTCCTGCAGCCAAAATCTACGTGAACATCCCCCAAACATTGGGATTGAACCAGGAAATCCATGGCTTTTCAAGCCACAAAGGGGATATTTCTGATAGAAATTCCTTGACATTCGCAGATTTGAATCAGCCAGGAAGACGCTTCCAGGAGACTCGCGTTCAGCACTTCTTCCTCCTGACGGTGCGTCTTGGGGGTACCTCAAGGTCCAAAATTTCATGAGGATTAAATGGGATTCAACCACTTGAAATGGTGATTTAAAGGGGAATTACCATATTGATCCCTATTGTTGGGTTATTATGTAATATCCCATCTCTGCAATAATTCTCCAATAGCAATTCAAACCACCACTGCGATCCGATTGATTGTCAGTTATCCCAAATACCCTCCATGGCGCCACGGGGATTTCCATTCCAGCCTGGTCCACTTGGATGTTCCTCTGGATTTCAAGCAAACACCTGAGATTCGCAAAGGTGGGCACTTTTTTTCCTCCGTACCTCCAGAGGTCAGCAAAACTGACGAAAGCATCACACAGTTTTGGTTATTTGACTTGATTTCCCAGGGGACGAATTGAGGCTTTGGCAGGATGAAGTAGCAAATGCTTTTGCCTTGCCTCTCCCGGATGGCATTCAAAATCGAACTTCTTCAACTCTAGAGGGATGTCGGAATTGGGAGGGCTCTCGGGAAAAAGTCGGAGGCCATGATCATTCACGAAGATGTTCAGTGTGCAGGGAAACTGGGGCAAAACTTCATGAAGATGATGGAAGGCTTGTCAATGTGTCATGAGGTGAGGCAAAACAAGCCAGCAGCACGCTGCCAATTCCAAAGCACCTCAACTCAAAGTGCCCAAACCCTCCACTATCTCCTGGTTGCTAGTTGGTTGATCCGGAATCTCAAACTGGATTGCTCCATAATCGCCAAATCCGCTAAGAATCATTATTTCTAGCACCATTACCAGGATTATTGATTAATAGCCATCAGGATCATGGTATAACTGTATAACTCGGTACAACCAACGTTTTGGACCATTCTGCCTAAAAACTGGCTGATGAAGGGATGATTCGTATAACCATCATATAACCATCATATACCCATCATACATCATCATAGCAATAAGGGATGATGCTGGGCTTAGTATCACCATCCGCTGAATCCGAGTTCAAGGCCTTGGAAGGTCCAGCGGTGTGCAATGACCTTGTCCAGCTCCTCTCTGGGCACTGGTCCCATGTCGTTCATCAGTAAACTGAACCACATCCTCAGCACCACAAGATCCAGAAGCACCCAAAAAATCAATGGATTTCAGAAGAAAACTCCCTTTTCTTGAGATCTTCAGTTGAAAAAAGGCTGGACATTTGCTGTGTTAGCACGGAGATCACATGAAAATATATGAACATATCTGCAACACACATCAACACAACATGTATCGAATGTACATCATCTGCAAATCCGACTCACAACATCTCCATGGCTGCTCTGAGAGCCAAACCCTTTGGGTTCGGAGTAGCTGAGGATGGCTCCAGTGAGTCCCTGGGCCATGTCACATGTGAAACATCTTCAAACATCTCTCAGTCACATCATCCCTTGGAGTGTGTTGCATCAGTAGCATCCCATTTTTTATCAAATTTTCTTCAATTTGGATTTAAGGATTTAACTACCCCTGGAGTGTGACCATCCCCCAATCAGAGGGGGGGAAGTCACGGAGTTATCCACCTTGGGCTTGGACTCAATTGACTCCAAGGTACAGAGCGTGGACTGGTGGATGGTGAGAAGGGTGCATTCATCAGCTGCCTGCGGTTGGGAGATTTCTATGGAGATTTCAGGCACCAGTCGAATCATCATCTCAAAATAAGCTGGAAAACAAAACATCTTTGAAAGCAACGGCCAGGGGGGATTTCAACCATCAACATTGGGATCAATCTGACACTTTGGGTCTATTTTGGAGCTTCACTTCAGCATTGAAATGCATGGACCATCACTGGAGAAGTGAGCCATGGACAGGGTCCCCTGGGTCCCCTAAATCCCTGTTCCAACCGAGACGGAGTCCAAACCAAAGGGGATCATTGCACCAAACATAGACTTTGACGTGAACCCCATGTGACACATTGGCTCCGACACGGCTGGGAAACAACCAGCCATGAATGATTTTCCTGATTATTTTCAAATACGATGTCCATAGGTTTAAGGTCAACAAAATCTGATAAGTACAGTTAATTTCACTGGATTACTGGTGTTCACATTCCGACAACAAACAGAAGAGTGGGCATTTCATATACTGAAGTCTGGATGTTGAAATTTCGATACACCTGGCGGTCACCCAGACTTTCCGGCATCAAAATCCACCAGTTGATTGCCCACCTGTCCAACGGCACGATGGCATCACCCTTCTTCTCATCTTTGTTCGCCTTGACATTTGGGCCACGTCTAAAAGTTTAGAATATAAAAAACAGAGTACTAGTACTACTCCTCCTCCTCCTGCTTCTGCTGCCGTCGCCGCCGCCACCACCACCACCAACAACAACCACGACGACGACGACGACAACAACAACAACAGTAACAAATAGTAGTAATAATCAATACATATTTATGTAATTATGCTCTAATAGCAATACCAGTAGTAACAATCAGACACTATGAATGTACACCCTAACAATGGAGATTCATCCACAAATAGTTGAACAGCAATGGGGGTATTACGAACACCGCTGGGGATGCGCACAACATTAACACAGAGAGAGAGAGAGAGAACATAGAGATACACTGACATTATTTATTCCCAACAACATGTTGCTCCATGAACATCTTTGTGGGTTTGAACCCCCCAAAATCTTTCAGATCTAGCCTCTGTCAGCCTCGCTTCGACCGCAGGACAAAACCACTTTTGGTGGAAAACCATGCATCAATAGCTTTCCACAAAAACCATTCAAACACAGGGGATTTCAACGGGTATTCCATCGCCTGTTGCGCCCGGTGCTCCTTGATCTCCTTGCTTCCCACCAAGCCCAAGCAACTCCTGCCAAAAAATTGGAGGATTTCTGGGTGTAAGAACTGGGTTCCCGGAACTGGGGGTGTGGTTTTTCCAGTCAAACAATTGCTGTTGAATCAGGACTTCAAATGCTCTTCTTGGAGTGTCAGCCAGCCGATTTCTTTACACCTTTCATCAAAAATTGGTGCTCGAAACAGTCAAATTTGCCAATGGGGTCATTTCTTTTCGGATCTGATATGCCCAAGATTCGGGGTAGGAAAACAAGAACCTATGGAGAAACACCAAGCTTGGAAGGACCACCAAATCCGCATCTGGCAACCCATAAACACCGCTATCGGGAAAATATCTTTCTCTTCTCCAGGGAAACATGGAAACATGAAACCACCAACCAGTTCTATAAAAAATATGTATAATGTGTATAAATACATATACATAACACAAATATATACATAAATATTATATACATACACATACACATACACATACACATACCTACTATTAAATAAATAACACGGTTGGAATTACGCCTATGCGTGCAGATTCCACCCCTTCTTTATTGCTGTCCTGGCCAGGTTGCCGCCAACCCCTTGCCCTAAGCCCACACAGCGATCTGGAGGTTGGTCGCCTGGGAAAAGCTGGGGAAAAGTGTGACATAGAGTTGGAAGACACAACTTCATCCGATGTGTTCTCACTACTTCATACTATTTCTAAATCTTACAGTCTGAATTAATCAGTTTTATTTTTTTCGATTTTTTGGTTGAAACCAAAACCTCCAGTAGGCTCCCAGGCTTTTCTCCAGATCTTTCAGCTGAACACTCAAATCTCCCGTGGCAAAGAAGTTCAGATCCGGCGGCATTCCACCCGGCATTCCACCTGGCTCTGGGAGGCTTTGAATTTGGATCTTCAATTTATGTCCATTTTCATGGGAAAACTGCGGACAATCGATTTTGTTTTAAACTGGGGGCACCTCATTTTCAGCTACAAAAAATGTGGATTTTATTGGGGGTCTCTTCGAAGATGCTGATCCGAAGGGTTTAACACCTTTTCAAGTAAAATACCATAACATCCCATAACATCCCACTGAACTCCCATTGAATTCTCATTGAAAAACCATAAAAAATCCTACAAACATCCCATGAACTTTGGAGCAAAACCCCCCGCGCCTGTCATATGCCGAGGCCAGGCCTCAAAGGGACACAGTCGCCTGCCATCGCGGACAGGGCCGCAACGCGAAGTTCGCTTCAGCTGTTTTTATGGGATCTGATGGCTGTTGGAGCTGAGGGAAATCCCAAATCTCCAGTGATACTCTAGTGATACATCATGATATATGATCTATGACCTATGATATATGTATGATGATACATCTGGGTACTAGGCTGCTAGGCACCCATTTAGCTTCTGGCATTCACCTTCTTGCTCGAGCCAGAAGACTTTTCAGCTGTTGACATGCCAAATTCCTGGGGTGAGCGGATTTGCACAATGCTGTCTAGCACTGGCCAAGAAACTTGCAGCAGCAACATTTTTTCCAATGTCAACGGGACAGGGGCTAAACCGCCACAGGCCGTGTAGGCTGCCGAACTACCTTAGGCAAGCATTTCACAAGAGCCCACTTCTTGAAAATAGTTGTGCTCTTTCTATACTTTGAGACCATTCCGAAGAGAGTCAATTCGGATCAATTAGGGGCTTTGTTCCATCCATATCATGCTGGAAAGCCGCAGTAGACATGATACCACCAAAACCAACCATATTCCAATTGTTGTTGGTTCTGCCCCCCTTTATTGTTTTGCACGGATATTGGCTAAATCTCTGCACTGTTGGTACAGTACCTATGGCAAATCCTAGGCTCAATGGCCACTTCTGATTCCAAGGATGCCCATCCAAGTCTAGTTGTGTGAATTTTCAATCTTCCAAACCACCAGAGCCAGTTTAGTTTGGAAAGGTCATGATAAGTCAGTTCTTTTCCGATATAATCAAAAAACAAATCCTTATCTCTTGATATTGCTGAACAGCACCGAACGCCAGCGTTTCACTTTGGAGAAGCGTTACCGTTACAGCAATCTGGGCACCATGGGAAGTGCTTGAGCATGGCACAGGCTGCAACTTGCAATGCAGCTCATGGTGAACGCATCCCCAGGATGGTGACACGTCACTGTTGGAGCTATGGGAAAGCACCAGATGATCAACCAAGATCAACCAAGATCAACCAAATCTACGAAGCACTTGCACGAAAAAAATCGTCCACATAGACACTCTTAGACACTCTTGAACTCTTCAACACTTGTCATGAAAAAACATAAAGAGATATAAAGATTATGATGTTGTAGGCATCAGGATGCCATGAAATATCTTTAGATTGGATGGCCCTTGAAGTCTTAGCCGTAGCACACAATTGGCACACAACCAGTCGGATGACTTGCTGAACAGCCAGATGCTTTCAGAGCTGCTACCGGTAGCAGCGTCACTCCGGAGTGAAGGCTCGAAAACCTGAAACACGTGTTTGATCTCAACCCGCAGCTTCAAAGAGTTGTCATTAATATCAGTTCTATTGAACTTAGCTGGAACCTATTGGATGTTCATTCCGCTAAACATGATATTTCATAGGTATTGATCCGGAGCCAATTCGATTATAATTAGTAATCCCAGATTTCACTGGGTGTATCTCATATTGGTATATCATATTCTTGGGGGTGCAGCTGAGGGCATGGCCGTGGTTCCAAAAAACCCACAAGTTGGGACATAACATGATGTAACCCCTATAACTTTGGTTATATATATATATATATGTATACATTATAACACACACACATATATATATTATAACATATATATATATATATATTATAACACATTTTTGCCAGGAGCACATAGAAGCGTATCGCTGCGGCTTGGCTATCCGAATTCGTCGTTGGCTGCCCGGGGAACCACCCCGCGCGAGCAGCTGAGATGATGGCATGCAAAAACTGTTCATCCGGCGAAGTCCGGGCCTGCGTGGCTACTGTACTCTGTCGCAGTCATCTGCTGCCACAAACACAGGTCGGATTCAGTCGCCTCAAGCGCAAAATCAGGAGCTGGCTTCCTGAGCGCTTGCAAAAGAGATGAAGCTAAAGCGGCACACATTGCCGGCGGATACTCTTTGAGCTCGGCCGTCTTATAACGGCCGAGCTCATCCTTGCCTATCGCTGCTGCTCGAGGAAGGTCTCGACGGACGCGCCAGCGATGGAGCTCTTGCATCAGGCCAGGAAGGCGCAAAGTCATCAGTTCCGTGGGTTTTGGAGTCGTCGCGCCCAGCAGACCCTGGCATAGCCGCAGGGAGTCGATGTCCGGGAGCATCTTCATGGCACGTACGATCGGCAACCTCCAAATACTAGCGGCATGCTCCGGTGTTGGCTCCGCCGGGTGTTCCACAAGGCCGCATCCACCGGTCAACTCCAGCTCCAGCAGCGACTCCAACGAAAAGTGGAGAAGAGCATTCCCCGTAATGACTTGTTGCAGCTCTCGTATCGTCAAACACTCAAAGCCCCATAATGCTTGGACATCACGAACTGCTCTAGGGCCATGCTGATGTTCTGCCAGGACTCTCTCTCTGGCGATTGACCAGGTTTCACACGGAGGCCCCGCAAGGTAGCCTGACACTTTCCTGTCTCGGATCGCACCGATCCAGTAGTCCCTTGTATCTTTGCGCATGACGTTGCCGTGCACCTCATCAATGACCACGTCAAGGGAGACTATGTGAAGGACGCATCCATCAAGCAATGGATGTTGTGACAGGAAGTGCTCCAGGAAAAATTGGAGGTCCCCCTGGCGGCGCCTCCCTGAGAAGGCATGGAGCAAGACCCTGTGACGGCCAAATGCAGCAGGCGCTCTCCTTGATTCACGGGCACACTGTTGGATCAGAAGTTCACATGCTTCCTCACAATCAGGTAGCGAAGGAAGGCTGTCAGGCCTCTGTCGCTCTTGCTGCAAGAAGGACCAGTGTGAAGCCTGTCGTAGCTGGTCCAAGCTCGCCCGGATCTCCGCCAGGGGTAAGGCTCCAAAAAGCTCTGCGTCGTCCTCCTGGAGCGTGTCCAAGAAGAAGTCGCAAGTGCGTCGCCAAATACTCCAGGAAGTAGGGTGCTCCGCGACATAGTCCACCAAGCGCTGCTCAAAGGCCGTGCTGGTAGAGGAATCCAAGCTCGCATCAACCATTGCAATATGCAAATCGCCATCAATGCCAGGGTCGTCACGTAGGCGCGGGGCTAGCTCCAACGGCCCTTCAGCTCTTAAAGGAGGAAGTAGCCGGTCATGAAGTCGGGCTCTTTGTCGGTCAACGGCAGAGCCAGCTCCAGCAACCGGAGGGTCTGGGGTGCCTGGTCGGCTTTGCAAAATTGCTCGGCACCTGGCAGAGTAATGGAGATGCGCCTTGACCTTTTCCATGGTATGAAAATTCTTCATACATGCTGGACACGTAGGCTCTTGTACCAAAAGCCGCAGCTTGGAAACAATCCCGTGACGCTTGAACATGTGGGCGGCTTCACCTGCATGATTGTTGCAGCGAAGGCGGCAAGTCAGGCAGCCAAAGTCACCATGATGTGCAACTGGTTGCACATGTTGTAGGAGTGGTCGGTCAGTCGCCTTACACAAGGAAGGCAAAATGCGCAGATGAAATTCACGTACTTGCCAAACTCTGGTGAGCTGAAGGGTAGCATGCTCAACCGCCCGGCGGATCAACCTTCGCCAGTAGCTGGGGTGATTGCAGATAATGTCTCGCCACTGCAGGAAGTGATCTTGAGGCTCACCAAGAGTACTGCTGCGACGAAGTTGTAGCCACATCCAATGCAGATCCGACTCAACAAGGGCCTTCCAATCATCATCTGCGTGAAGAAGTCCCCATTCATGTCGATCCTTGCATCGCAGAATAGTGCCCAGGTAGCGGAGTCTTGATCGTCGAAGAAGCACATCAGGATGAGGTAGTTCGCTTTCGGCCAGTAGCTGGTCTTCAGAGCGATGATCGTCATGGCGATGTTGACAAAGACGACGATATAGCTTGAAGACAGCACTGCGATACGCCAGCAGGGTCTGGTTGTCGGTTGCTACCCAGCTCTCGGCACCATAGAGCAGTTTGCTCATCACCAGGGTGTGGAACAGTTCAACCTTCTTGCTCCAGGACAAACGCGGATTGTGATAAGTGGTACGGCGTTGCTGTGTAAAAGCTTCATGGGCAAGTGCAAGCCGACGTCTGATTTCTCTGCGTTGTCCGGGTCCATGGTTGATCCATCCACCTAGGTGGATATAGTTGGCAGTGATGGGCACTTCATAGGTCTGGTGCTCCGTGATAACCGGAAATGTTGGGGCTGCATCTGGCCCGAAGAAGCGGATCTTGTGAGCACGCGATTGATGTCCTCGAAAGCTGAGGAGTACTTCAGTCTTGCCTGCTTTCAAATTGGGCGAAAAGCCGTGCTCGGCACAAAGCTCTAAAAGGCAGGACATAATAGACCCAGCTTTGGAGACAAGTCGTTGCGGATCCTCGCCCTGGAAGCATATCGCCAGGTCGTCCATCCACGTAGGGCCTAAGAAAGGCGTCAGAGCAACTGCATCAGGTTCTTGCGCATGAAAAAGAGGCAGGGTGGAGTAGTCCGGATAGAAGTCGATCAGGTCCCTTTCAATCATGAAGGTCTCCAGCCGCTTCAACACTAACGCCCAAACGTAGGAAAATACCACGTCTGCAAAGGGATCACCCGGCCTTGAGCCGTGTGTAGTCTGAACTACATCATGTTGATCCTTCATCCAAAAGTGGGTATTCCTATGGATGCCCTTGATGGCTTTGCGTGAGATCAATGGAAGGTTGGCCTGCTCCAATGCCGCGGGCGATTCAAGCAGCTTCCAAAGCTCCTGAAGGGCGCTGGCTGGTAACTGCAATCTCGCTGTCAACTGCGCGAGAGCCTCATCATCAAGGACACCATCCATGCATAGTGGCCTGATCAGCCTGTAAAAGGCTTCCGTCAGGTCTAAAAAGACAATGCCTGAAGAAACTCCTTGATGCTTGGCGTGTCGTTGATGGGCACGAACCAAATGCTGTCCATAGGTGACAGGCATGTGGCGCCTGCCGCCAACTTGCTGCAATTGTAAAAACCTTTCGAACATGTCAGCCTGGAAAGATCTGATGGCCCGGTGTACGGTCTTACCAGCATGATTCGAAATGAGTAAAGACCGAAATGAGGAGCACTCATGTGTGGGACCTCGTCCCTTGTAAGCTTGCACTAGCAAGCCTCCTTTGTAGGAGAGGTCCTCCTGTTCGTACAGCATCAGCTTCCAAACATTCGAATACAGGAGCTTCGCCATGAGGTCAGGGAAATAGTGATAAAGTTCTCCGGGTAATCCATCTGGGCCGGTCGCTTTGCGACATTGCGTGCGACGCATGGCGATCTCAAGGTCGGTCAGAGTTGGAAGTTCAGAGCAGGAAACATGAAGGTGCTCATCTCGTCCTTCTGCCAAGCCCTCTCGCCAGTCTTGTTGAAGTTGCTGCCAGTCTTGTCTGCGGCCTCCTTCCATTTGTTGAAAGAATTGGATCCATGCATCAGAGGCCTGCTCCGGAGTCTTGCAAACTTCATTCTGTGCATTGTGGATCAATGGAATAGTGCGATGCTTGCGCTTCTTTGGATTCGTCGGTCCAATGAAAGGCTTGATGGCTGTCAAAATGCTGGAGGCCGAAGTACCTGCCGGAAGGGAGCCCAGGCAGCAATCCAAGGCTGGAGCGCAGGCAGCAATCCAAGGCTTTTTGTCGTGCTGTTCTCAATGCGAGACGAAGTTGACGAGCCTGACAGCGAAATTGACAGTACAAGCGTAGTTGCACACATCTCAAGGTGGTACCATAGTTGAAGTTCGCTTCCTGCTCGGTTTTGCTGGTAAGTCGAGTCCAGGTCTTCCAAGTAGTCCAAAGGGCTTCAAGCCGGAGTCGTCTTTGTAGGTCCTTCATGTGCTTCCGGCAGGTCAGTTTGGAATCTCGAATGGCCCAGATGTCCGATGTGATGTAGGACTTCTTGATGACAGAAGAAGCAGCAAGCTCCGGTTGTTCCAAAAGTTGGCCAAGCTGACTGGTCAGGAGTTGCGCCTGAGTGGCAACATCATTGCTCCACGGTGATCTCTTCACCTGTGCGATTTGGTCAGCAAGCCGGTCGCGCACAGTCAGGTTCTGCCAATCAATGCGAGGAACTCGTCGTTGTCGGGGTGGAGAAGAGGCCTGAGCTTGCCACTGTAGCTCCACGCAGACAGGACGGTGGTCATCTCTCGCATTGGCCAATTCGAAGTCTTCGATAACACTGGAGGAAATGCATTCAGCGAGTTGGGATCGAGGAATCGCCACATAGTCGATGCAGTATTCTTGTTCACCAGCAATAGATACCCAAGTGGCTCGTGTGCCGGAGTGACACTTCGTAGTGGATGGGAGGCACATGTCAAAATCCTCCAAACAAGAGCGGAAGAGTGAGGTATTGGGACCAGAAGAACTGCCAGACCCATAAACAACTCGATCATCAGGAGAGCCAGGTGGAGCATTCGCATCGAGCATCCAATACCATGGTGATCCATCAGCAAATTGAGAAAGTAAGTCCATGGTGTGTTGCCACCATTCCTGCCTTGTTTGACTGGGCCGTCCACTGTGGGGTCCATGTCCAACGAAAAGAAGCGCAGAGAAATAGGGCGAAGTCACCTTGACGATGAGGCGATGTGGGTCCGCATGGAGGACTTGAAATTCTCGAGGTAGAAGATGTACTGGTCGTCCTTTGGCAGTGTGGCCAATGGGTTGGTCCAGATTGATCCACAATTCCGTGCCGAATTGGCCTTGGCTATGACCACCACAGATCCGGAGGATGTTGAAGGTCGTAGAGACGCCAGCTTCTGCACGGCCCTCTTGAATGCCGATGATGTTGAGTCCAAAGCTTTTGACCTGCTCAAAAAGGAAGTGTAACTTCCCCGCATGTCCATCCGGTCCACGTGACAAAGAAAGCACATTCATGGAAACGATGCTAATGCTGCATGCAATTGAGGTCTGTCTGGATGAGCTGCTCGAAGTTGTGGACATGACCGAAGTGATGGGCACAGCAGGCAAGGCCGGTGGGTCTGTATGAATGCCGCTCTGCGTCCACTGGGGCAGCCCAAGTTTGTCGCCAAAGATCAAGAAGAGATGCGGAATGATATTTCGCCAAGTCCGCATATCCAACTGCATCTTGCGATGATTAAAGCTGCGCTTTGCTTCTTGCTTGGCCATTAGGTCCACGAACTCGTTGTACGGATCACCTGCATGTGAACGAGTATGATGGAGTTCCAAATGTCCTTCAGGAAGTCCAAGTTCAAGACACTGAAACGTTCCTCTCAGAAGACGGAAGGACAGGTCAGGCTGCGTAGCGCCCATTTGTCCAAAGGCTTGTTTGCCCGTGGTGACCGAATCACAGCAAAAAATGGTGGGGACAGTCTCATTCTGAGATAACCGCCAGAGCCCCGCCCACAAAAGTCCTTCACGCTCAGCAACATCCGCGCCGATCCTGGTGGTCCCTGCAAAGCTACTACCCTCAGGTGACACTCTGACAGGATGCGCACACCAACCTACGGCCTCGACTTCGCTGCTATGCAGATCTATGAACTTCTCGCCGAGGACAAGCATCGCCCAGGCATCGGGCTGTCTCATTTCATCCACATACTCAGGAGGCAAATGCTTGTCTTTGGTCTGCGACGAACCGTCGGTGTAGATAAGCCAGCGATCGTAGTGTTGATGTCGCCTAGGACGTTCAACTGCTTCCAAGATGTACTCGGGCAAGTCCAGGCCGGAGAAGTCTGTGCACAGCGCAGCTTCTCCCGCAGCAAAGAGCGTGCGTAGGGAATCTGGATCAAAAGGCGTAGAGATCAAGCTGGTAGCCTTTTGTCCTTCACCAGGGAGATCGATCATGGGTGTGGTCTTGGCATAATGATCCCTTCGGGGTGGCCAAGCTGATCGCTGTCGGGAAGGGCGCTGTGCGATTTCGAACTTCGGAACCACATTCAAGAAGCGTATGGACCAGACGGAGGTTGCCAAGAGCTCCTGCTGAAGCACAACTGCCTTAGGATATCCCAACGAACAGAGTAGCTGCATAAGCTGGATCTGATCAAGGTCACTCTGACTTGTGTGGAGGAAGCATCCTTCAGGATCTGTGAGGTCATCGTGGCAAAAGAGGTACAGAGTCGTTGCAGACGGTGGCTGCCAGTTACAGGAGACACAGAAGTAGCGATCATGGAGGCCAAAGCGAAAAACCAGGCAGTCATGACCCCAAAGTCGAAGTTCTGCTTGGACTCCCTGTTCGGCAGAATAGACAGGGATCTCTATGTAATCTGGCATTCGACCATACCCTTCCCCATCAATGATTCTGACAGCTTCAGTTGTCCGCAGATCTGTTGCACTTGGAAGAGGTCGCAATGAAGATGGTTCAGAGGAATGTGGCCGACAGTTTGAAGCCATCCTGCTGTCAGTTAGGCGCTCACATTCTGTGGCTGTCCCGGGCGAGATGAACTGTGGAGGCGGCCGACAGTTATGAGCCATCCTGCTGTCCGTTAGGCGCTCGCTCTCCGACAAACAGTTCTCCCCCTCAGGCAGCAATGACTGGAGTTGGATGATCTGTTTTGGTGAGTTGGGTCGCTGCAGCAATGTGACAGCATCAGTAGAGATCAAGGTCTCTTGCATGTTGATGGGCTGTTGTGGTCGCGGCCGCAAGCAGAAGACGATACTCATCCCATTTTCTCCATCCAAAGGATTGGCTGGGGTGAATGCTTGCTGATCGTGCCATGCAAAGCAGTGGAGGTCGCCATGAGCATGTAAGCATCGATCTTGCAATCCCATACCTTGCACAATATGCACAAAGTGGATTTGCTGCAAGGTGGTGATGGCAACTTGTAGCATCGGACGATCACTTCTCTGCGTCTCGTCGAACACAGTCAAAAGACTGGTGGTGAAGAGGTCATTGCTGTTACGCACGAGGATCACTTGTGCAATGATATCAGGCCCAGTGAAGGGAGGCTGTGGAAACACCAAAAAGTATTGCAACGCATCTCCATCATGCAAAAGATCTCTCCATGCGCTACGGATGTCATGTTCCCAAGTCTCAAATCGGGCAGAGATCCGCACGTAGCGTGGATACTGACAGGATCGTAGATGTACATCGTGATGGTCCACGAACCAAGTCAAAATGGCTAAAGTGACTTGTTCATCCTCCCAAGAGAAGGCGAATTGGGTCCACCTCTGGTAGAGGCCTTGCAAAAATGGGCTCGTGCTGTCAAGGTCAGGCTCATGAGGAGTCTGGTCTGATGGTGTTCTGTGAAAAACATTCCTCTCCGGGACCCCTGCCGCATCCGGCAGATCAAGCGCATCTTGTGGATCCTGAAGCGCATAGGGCGGGGCCAGGGTCCTCATCGATGTTTGACCAATGACAACCTCGAGGTGCATGCCGTGGAACACGGGCACAATCGCCCTGGGGTCAAGTACTTGATCACCAAGGTATGCTCCGCATTCGAAATCAGGGTGCTCGCATAACGCTGTCAATGAATTGTGCACGATGAGTTCCGAGAAGCTCAGCAATGTGGGCACAATCTTGGCAAAGCGGTCCTGAAGGGTATCTTGTCGAGAATGCCAATGAGAACTCAGGAGACAACCTTTGACATCAGGTGGTACTGCTTGAAGAAGGATCAAATGTCCACCATGGTCAGCTGGCCAAACTGCCGGATGAACTATAGCTAACTCTAGCGGGATCTGTGGAACAACATGATCCGCCCATGCCTGCCGGAGATGATCAATCCAAGTGTCTACCTCTTCCGGCAGCTCGACGAGACGTGATCTTCGGCATGTGGTGGCTCCAGTGCCATGCAGATACCAAGTCTCAAATCGCATAATCTGTTGATTGGCTGCATTGACAGTCCGGAGTCTTGGCCGATTCCACAACTCCCATAATGGATCAGTGCGGAGAAGTGGAGGATCCTCAGTGCCATGCATTCTCACGAATGCTTGTGGCGGCTCATTGCTTCGGTGCTGCCCATCCAAAACATGACAGTGAACAACATCATCGGTGTCAAGTTTCCAGGATGACATGGAGGGAGACAACACGGTCTGCAGTGCCGTATGGCTAATCGAAGTGGACATCTGCATGAAAGAACTGATGTCATCCGCAGGTAGAACATGGAAAGAGACCCCATCCCCAGGTTGTAACTGAGCAAATCCATCATGGTCTAGAGTCCAGCCATCAACTTCTGCAAAGCATGTTCGATGTGGGCAGACTCTTTCCAGTCGAAGCAGATGTACAAGATCCTGGTTGGTCACAAACTGCGGAAGACAGCAAGCCAGTTGGTGAAGTCTGCGCCCATAAGGAGAGCGAAAAAGGTTCGATACCAAAACTGGTGCATCTGTTGCTTCACTTCCCTGTACAATCAGCAGGTGGCCAGAGTATGTTTGAAGATCAGCTCTGGGAGGTTCTGGAAGGACAACGTGAACTTGGGTCGCAATATGCGGTTTCAGTCGATCACGCCACAGAATGGCCACGTCTCGGTGCCAAAATTCACGGTCCGCATCAAGATGTAGTGTACGAGGATCTTCACATCGACGATGATCAGCAGGATGAAGGTACCATGTCACCCATTCTGTACGTGCATCTTCCGGGGGATCCGAGGGTCTCACCGACGTGAGAAAATGCATACCAAGAGGAATCTGCCAGTCCTCAATGTTGTCCATGTGCAGGGATGGAATGGGAGAGAATGGTGTAGGCACAGTCCTTCGCTGTTCAACTGGTTGTGCTTGATATGGTCGATCACAGGACATCGTCAATACCTGCGAAGTCTTTGCTGCAGGAACTCGCTCTTGAAGTGGTTGTGCAAAACCAACTTGCATCAGTCCAAGTACATCAAAGGCTGGATCTTCAGGTAGTTCAATCTGTGAAAGGTCTTGGAAGCCACATGAAGGATCTCCAATGAAGATCTTAGTGTAGTCTCCATCTTGAAGTCGCAATGGGTCTGTCTGGGACGGGTCAATCAAACGATTGTTGTGCCAGAGTCGACATTGATGTTCTCGTCGGACACAGTGATGCTCAAAGCCCAGCAGTCGGAAAAAAGAAATCCAGTTGATGACATTGGGCATCCATTTTGCTTGTCGTCTGAAAGCAGAGGGTTGAATATCATTCTCCTCATAAACTTCAACATCCAGCAGGACCAAGCATTGGAAAACCGAAGGTCGTGGTTCTTGAAGCAATTGAGGTAGAACACAGAGAAGATTCAGCGAGGCAAGATCTTCAGGTACATCAGTCACAACGTGATGATCAAGCAACATGGAGGCTGGTACTTGTAGCGTTTGAGCAATGTGGAGGCGCATGACAGCATGGTCATCCCAGGGTAGCAAAACAGAGTGGGAGCAACCCGACAAGGTGAACAACACCGTCTGCTTCCAATCATGCTCTACTGATTGTGAATCTGAGTCAGTAGAAGACTCTACTGATTGTGAATCTGAGTCAGTAGAAGACGATGAAGACGAGGATGAGGCCGGATAATATGAGGAACTTCGATGAAACAAAATTGGACGTCTGCCCATCATCGAGAATGTGTCCTCTGGTGCAAACTCATCTTCAGCTCCTGTTGTTTCAGCTCCTGGTGGATGGTGAGCTTCGGGCGGCTCCTCTCCAGGTAGAGTGGACCATGAATGTGCGGGTTGCGCTCGTCCCTCACGCTGAACTCGCAGAAAAAGGTTGTGATCAACTTCCGCATCATGTAAAGGAGCAGGAACACGAATGGTCAGACACAGGCCTGGATTGATTTGGATTTGTGCCTCTTGAACTGCCGGAACTCCAATGTGCATGGTACAGTCACCAAAGCCTGCTTGAAGCCGGTGTTGACACACCTCAGCAACACCAGCAAGAGCAAGGATTTGTTGACGAGGAAGAAGGAGTGCTGTGGAATGCGCAGCTACAATCTTTCTGAAATCGGGGGAGAAGGGCAGCAAAGCCATAGTAAGACAGGCGGCCCGGTCTGGTAGTACTCTTTGTTGGACAATAACAGTCCCGACCGTGCCTGGAAACTGTGAAAAAGGAGGATCAGGGCGGACCCAGACAACTGAAAAATCGGTCGTGGGGTCGATCAGGTCCTCCCAAACCAAACGAATACCAGGTTCCCAATCTTCAGGATGTACACCAAAACGGAGTGGCCGTGCCTCTGCATGAAAACGATGATTTTCGTGATGAATGAAGAAGCTATCCAAGAAGATAACCAGCCCATCTTCATCCTCTGCGCGAGTGCCCTCAGCTTGTAGTAGATCCCAAATGTCACCATACCAGTCTGGTCGATCTTGACCTGGATGTTGACGGCGTGCACGATCCGGATGCTGGTCTCCCGGAAAGTCCGGCGGCAAGAGATGGGGATCTCCTTCATCACCTGGAGGTTCTGGTTCAAGAGAGTCAAAGGTCTGATTGAAGTTTCCCTCAGATCTCCATACGGGTTGAGAAGTACGCAAAGAGCTCTTCAATTGCCAAGGTTTTGAGGCCCAACCCCGCAAAGAGTCATGTTGGAGTGGAACAACCGAGCAATCATCAAATCCTTCAACTGCAACGTGAAGCTGGACCTCATCAGAGAAGCGGACGGATTTGTCAACCAACTTATTCCGAAGGGGCAAAGAGAAAGCATCTGTACTCTGCGTCAAAGGTGATCCCACATCCTCTGCGAGGTTCATAGCATTCTCTCTTGCCTGCCAGACGGATTTGAAAGTATCCTCTGCATTGATGGCGTGAAGAGCATGGAGGCCAACAGCGTCAATGTCAGCTGTTGGTAAGCTTGGAGGCCACTGACATGCATACGTGGTAGTCATGACATGTCGGCCTAGCCAAAAGATGGCCCAGCAACTCCCTCTTCTGTCTCGGGCTCGTCTTCTTTTGCTTTGCGAGGTCTCTTCACTCGTTGTTCGAGCTGGTCCGCTGACTCGGAGAGTTCCACCAGACTTGAGACGATCACCTGCATACCGTCTTGTATTTTCTGGGCGCTCTCTCCCCTCAGTGCGTCCACCTCCATGTCCGGCTCCTCTTCCTCGTCGGAAATTTCCTCGACTTTCAGGTCGCCACTCTTGGCTTGATCCCTTTTGGTCGACTGGTCGAACTTCTTCTGGGCCTTCCTCACTTCCAAGTGTGCCTGTCGAATGGCTGCCTGGTGTGCTGAGTCCGTAGCATTGAACTGCGAGGCGAACTCTTTCCACTTGGTAACGGATTGTTGAAGAAAGGTTTTCCATTGCGAGAGATACTGCGCACGGGCTTGCTCCGCATCCAGCAACTTCTCCTTCATCGTGCCAAGCTTCTGCGCTGCGTCGCATACACCCTTCGTATTCTCTCTCTCGTCTTTTTTCTGCATCTGATGTGCCATCGACTGCAGATTCGGCGACAAGGAGTCTCCTTCCTTCTTCATTGCCCCAAGAAGTTGATTGAGCTTCTGTTGAGCTTTCAGTTCTGCTTGTTGCTCTGCAATCTCTTCTTCGGAGGCCACTGGAGCAAAAGGAACTGGAGTCGGCATCATCTGAATGGTCGGTGCCCATGATCCACCCTGGGAACTGGAAGACATCAACGGCCCAAACTGGCCAGGTGGTGGACCCAGCGGAGGAGGCGGTAACCCCTTTCCGTATCCTTTGTCTGGTGTCATCGCTGGCATAGCTGGAGCATGCTGATGTGGATAGGGCATCATCATAGGCATCATAGGCGGTATCATCTGAGGCGGCACATGGGCAGGTGGGCCATACTGTTCGGGACCCTTGCCTTTTCCCTTTGGCGCCTGATTCTGTGCATTCTTCTTGGAACGATTGGAAGGCCGACGTGTTTTCGTCCTTGGACTCGATGGCGCCTTCCATGTCTCTTCGCTCCAAGGTGGTGGATAATCCTGTGTCCCCTGATCGTAGGGTTGAGGTGCTTGTCGGTGTTCTTGAGGAATGTGTTGCCGGTCGGCACAGTAATACCATTCCACCCCACACTTCCAACACCTCGGGAACGACCCCTTCATGATCACGTGACACGTTGCACACTTCCAAGAAGGATGTTTCTGGCTGGCCATTGCTTCGTCCAAAAGGGCAAGGTGCCTGTCGTCCTTGGAGTGGTGTGTACTCAAAATTGTTCTCAGGCGCTGCAACTGCTTCTGTCCCAGCAGGTGCCAATCCAGGCGGGCACGTGCGCGCAGTCTTCGCTGCCGCCGCCTCCAGGTCAGGTTGGCCGTGATGAAATACTGAAACAAAGGTGAGAAAAACGTACAAAAAGTCCCCGATGTACATATAGATCCACAAGAACTTCGTCGGGTAATGCAATTGCAAAAGAGCCCGACTGTCCCCAAAAACTCAAAATTGTGCACGTACTTCCCCAAGTAGTGCAAGCTAGTTTAAGGCAGAGAACTAGCAGAGAAACCCGTCTCCAGATCAAAGTCCAGAGGAATGTAGTCCAAATACAATGGGATGCAAGCTCAAAGGAAAAATCACCAGAGCAGCGCAAAGCCAAGAATTGGAACAAGTTGTTAAGGGCAGCCACACCAGTGCGAAAACAGTTCGGTGCAGCGCCAGGAAATATATGTAGCAGCGGGATGAGAAGAAGGCCGATGTTATGATGTCAAAGTCCCTGTCGAGGAAGTCTTTGAAGAGAAGCGATGGAGGTAGCTGCCTGCCCTGGACAGCCAGAGCTCAACTAGCAACCGCCGCTTGCTCACACCAGCCCGCGGGCGAATGGCTCGGCCCGCTAAGGTTCTCACACCCTATGTGTGTCTGGGGGGGTAGTGCTTCCCAGAACACACATTCACAGCCGAGACCTTTTATAACATATATATATATATATTATAACATATATATATATATAATAACATATATATATATATTATAACATGTATATGTATATATATATATATTATAACATGTATATATATATATATATATGTATATTAGAACATAAATACATGTATATATATATATATTATAACATAAATACATGTATATATATATATTATAACATAAATACATGTATATATATATATATATATTATAACATAAATACATGTATATATATATATATTATAACATAAATACATGTGTATATATATATATATTATAACATATATGTATATTATATTACATATAGTAATATATATATATATAATATTATATCGTCTATCTCTAAAAATAACTGGAACTGCACTTCCAAGTTGGGTTGCAAACATGGTTAAACCAACCACTAAGTGGGATGGAAACCCTCCAGCATCATGCCTTCATCCTCCAAGACGGCTGCATCTGCATCTTCATCGAGATCCTTGGGGTATCTTAATGCCAAGCGCCACCAAAAGATCTGAGAAACGGTACGTCATGGAAGAAAACACGATGTAATCGAATATTCAATACCATACTAGTAAAGACTATATAGTGACCATATAGATGCATTTTCCTTATATTAGGGGTTGAGGGGACCCATTCCTTGTAGGCAATGCTGGTGCCCAGAAAATTCCAGGTAGGTACAGTTGAGGCCCATTTTGATGGAAAGGAATGAAATCCCAACATTGATGGCTCAAATGAGCCATCAAATTTCATAGAAGTTGACTTCCTGTTGTCTGTTCACTCATATTGTATGGCTTCAAATAAACGTTCAAAAAACTCTGCTCCTGCAGACCTCAGTTTCCTAACTTTTGGATCTTCAACATCGCCCAGGAATTAGAGGCTCTCCCCCCACCTTGGTGGTGGCATTTCATATGGAGAGCCAATCTCCCATTGATGCCATTGTGGACCCCACAACATCAACAGTTTGGAGCCCCCGCATCATCGCCTTTAGCGCAAATGACCTGCCCAACTGTAGATAGAATGCATGCAAACGTTTCATACACACATCAATAAATACATATGCTTTCATATGCTATGTATACACATGTATTGACATTCTGATACTTATTATATATATATATATGTCATAATATGTGTATATATATATATATGTATGTATGTACACATATTTACGCACATACACATTGTAGTATCCTATGTGATATGAAGCTATACAACCAACCGTGTGGTAAGCTCAGTCCTTTTCGGAGAGTTTCGGGCGCACCTCAAAAGGCTCATTTTCAGGGTAAAGAAGATCTGCCACTGCAAAGCCTCAGTTCGGTGATCCTCCATGATCTTCCAGCAGACTTAAAAACACATGGCTTTGTCCAAACATAGCACCCCAAAGATTGAAAAAATCCAGTATGTTCCAGTAGTTTAGTCGTTTCAAAGCTAATGATCTATATTGATCTATGATTTTCATCAACAAATGATCATTTTTTGCACAGCTGTTTCTGGACACCAACATCAGCATCAAAACCCTGAGGCTGCGGCAAATTGCGCGGCCCACACTAGCGAGGTCCTAGCCAGAACTGGCAACATGGGGATTTCACCGCATTGAATGGGAGTTTTATTTCTATGGAGTCCTGTTGGCATTCGTTTCCCCAGTTATTGATGGAACTGACTCCCTTTCAGAGTCTTTTCGGAACATTGGGGGATGGGCCACCAATTCCGAATGGGAAAATCGTGAGAATGCAGGCTGTGAAGTGGCCATCTCGTGGTTAAAAGGCTGGATCCTCATCCCAGTAACCAGCCAAAAAGTGGCACAAACTGATTACCCCTCCTGTTTTTGGATGAGCTGATTAGTTATCAACAATAACATCTGTACCTGATAAATCTTAACACTAAATACTGTACAACAAAAGTAGGAAAGACCACAGCATGGGTCCAAAATGGCCCAAATGTTTGACCAAAAAACATGCCCCCAGCGGCCTGTAAAAGAAGGTGCTCGCCCCCGACCGCTAGATGTCTAGCCTGACTGGCCCGGGGTCTGAAAAGGTAACCTTTGGTATGCGGGACATATGATATACCGATTGGTTATTTAACATAGTTATGATTTTTATGATGATTTACCTAGCTCTAAAATGGTGAGTTTCCATAGCTAGGTTAAATCATCAGAGGGTATAATCTCTCTCTCTATATATATATATATAATGAGATATATCTGGGTAAATCATAGCATTTCACTAACCTGAAATACGACTCCTGTGGGATAGTTACCCTTACTGACCATCATTCCATCAAGTGGTGGCTACCCTTTGGTGCTTTAAAATAGCTATGGAAGCCATGGCCCATAGAAATAGCTGATTTTTATGATGATTCATATCTATTCAACATGGTGATTTTCCATTAGCCAGCTACGTTAAATAACCAGAGGGTGTGTGTGTATATGAGGGTGTGTATATATATATAAATAAATAAATAAATAAATAAATATATATATATATATATATCGTGCCATCATTTTCAACACATGTTTGCATCATAATGTATTTCACATCATGTCATGATATGTATGGGATTATGTTGTAGAATAAAACTATCAAGTACATATGCAAATCTATCCCATTCTGGACACCCATATCAAGTCAGGAATGGAATTGTCAGCCATTGCCGCAAACGTAAACGTGGAATATGCAGGGCCCAACTAGCTGTAAATTCTTGGTGATATCAATCCAATACACGTGGACAACACGACTTGCAAATCCTGGGTTTCGCTCCGAAATACAACAAAGCGCTGGATTTGCAGAAGTTTCATTCTGAATTTCTAGTGGTTCCTCAATTTTTTATCTACTTACCAAATTCTAAGTAGTTCAACCCGGCTCGGTGCTGAAACAAATCGGCCAATTGGGCGACTTGGCACCGGACACAAAGAGAAGATTCAATGGTCAAACCTGCGCTGTTGCGTTGTAGCTACTGCTTCATGACCAACCAGTTACAAAGCAGTACATGCACTTGTAGCAGGAATCAGGGACGGAACACATCTCAACCTCTGGGACTTTTGTGGAAAATCAGGGAGAAACCATCAAAACAGCCACAGATGGGAAAATGTCTGGGATCCTCACTGTATTTGTAGCCCTGTGAAGCTGCTGCCACTCGGCCCACACCCACCTCAGGCGACGATGACGTTCGACAAACTGCAACTTTCCACTCCGAGGTCCCCGAGGTCAAGACATCTTGAGGACGTGTCTCGGTGCGGTTGGTGCCTGGTAGATCCAACAAAGGAGTCCTGTCATGAAATTCTCAGGGGAGGCGCTTGAAATACCAAACCCAAATTCTTTTGGACAGGGATGCCCATTTCCATCTTTGGATTCGGTGCTTTGATGTTCTCAAAAAAGAGCGTCTCCATTGATGACCAGAAGTATGTCCCATGATTATTAGACTTGGTTGGTGGCCTGAACCCCTTGAAAAATATGATCGTCAATCGTGATTCAGGCATATCAAATATGTTTGAAGATTAAAACACATTGAACCCAGCGGAGGGGGTCCCAGATCCTGCTCGTGGAAAACCTTGACCTATCTCCGTTTAGTAATGATCTTCCTCTCAAAGATGAGAATTTCTCATCATTAATGTGAAAAAAACCCAAGAAACTATCGCCCATTTTTGTCAGAAATGGCAAAAAACAATCTCAATGACAGGTTTGTGGCATTGGATTTTCTGCATTAAACGGCGGCTAACCCCCAACATCACAACCATCGTTCGGAATAAATTACAATACCTCACCAAGCTGAATAGTTTGGCCATTTCGGGATTACAATACCTCTGGTAATTTCATACAGTTCTGGAAGCCATCGCCCATTTTGTTCGATGATTTACCTCAAAATGGTGATTTTCCAGTTCCCAAACTGCTTCTCATTGCCATTTCGGGTAATTGCTGGTAGTTAGCCCAATCAGATTCCCAGCATTCCAGTGACGTGAGCGCCGACGTCAGCCGACGTCAGCTGTCCTACTGGCCAACAAAGACACCAAGCGATCCGCGTCGTTACCGTTCGCGATGGCGAAGATCCCACGACGCCTGGCGATTGACATGGACTGGGGATGGTAAATCAACAAAGAACTCGAAACATGTGATTTGGTGCACCTTTTCTTGGTGTATGAAGATAGATGAGCCCGCATTTTTGGGTGACAAGGTGATGTTCTCATTTTCTTGAGGAATAGCTGCATGGGTTTCAGGGTACTTTCTAAAATCATTCTAAAACAATCAGTAGTGGATCACTAGCCACAGGTCCAAATGGATAAACTGCCTCAACTTGGGTAAGCAGCATCCCAGCACTAAGTTGTCGTGTTGAGTCGTTGATGTTAAAAATCAGGGTACCAGGATTTCAGAACCTTTTTCCTATCCTTGAGGGCAATGTCCCAAGCAAGAACGATTGTTGAAATTCCATTTGGGTTGATTCAAGGATCTATGACGGGAACATTTTGGGGCTATCTTCCCTACCATCAACCCCTTCAGTACCGACTATTTCAGCCCAAGGCTCTTGGAATGGCTGTGGATGTCAATGAAGGCCAAGAGCTCTCCCCTCTGACTTTCTGCCTGGTGATCTGAACTCTGGTTGCGAGGTTTATAGCTGGGAATATCATCGAACTAACTGGGCGACTTTCCAGCACGCCATGTTGATCTTATCCTGATTTGCCCCTGTCACAGCAAGTTTTTTGATTGATGACACACTGAGTTTTGTGGCAGTCGCCTATATTTAAAGCCTCGATGTCGCCTGGTGGTTGTATCTGCCTGTTGGTGATTCTCTGGGGGCCTTCCTGAGGGTAGCCCATATGCCCATACGCTTGTTTCTTGCGCAAAATGATGGACTTCCAAAGCCATGTGTTTTCTCTCAAAATATCACGTTGCACGTTTTTCGGGTCTCCAACATTTTAATCAACAAGTAAGGGCAACAATCATCTCATCTTTCTTTTCGAAGTTTTTTTCCCCATCGTTTGCAACATGTCTTCCTGTTTCCATGATCTTAAGATTTCCTCACCCTTCCACTACACGTTTTCAATGCCTGGAGAGCCGCTCGAAGACCCTTGGTCTCTGCTGCTGCATCATCATGGTGATGCCTCGCCAGAACATCTTGCAGCACATGTCCATGCACTGGCTGATCATCCCATCCCCTAATATGAAACACACCCATTGTGTGGTCCCCAAAGATGTGTAAAGCCCCTACTACACCATAGTTTTTGGAGGTGTCTTGAATATTAGGGGGAAGGGACTGAAATCTTGTAACACAATAGCAACTGAACTGTCTGAGAAGCCATCGCTGACCAAGATCATGCACTGATCAAAATCATGCATGCCCCACTAAAACAATTGTAAATTGGGGCTATATCCACCATTTTCAATCAATTTCAGATAGGCCTAACTATCATATTGAGTTGATTATCCCATGAAAAATCTCATGAATATCTGCAATATCAAATGAAATCCCCATTTCTAATGGTTATCCTCTGGTTATTTAACATAGCCATGGAGAATCCCCTATAAATGGAGGTTTTAATGGGAAAATCATCCAAAATTAGGTAAATCACCCAACTCTTCCAATCCCAACATCCCAAATGCCCCAAATCTCAGAAGGCCGACCTGTTGAGGTCCACGGAATCCAAATTGGTCCTGGTTCGCCCTGCTGCCACACCATCCGGGTTCAACCTGCCCCATGTCAAGTGGTAAAAAAAGGTGGACTGGGGAGGAGGATTGGACATTCCATGGTTGAGGATACCAAAATAAACATGCAAACCATCATCACCACCATGCAATCAGTATACTGGTTTCACTTGGTTTTAGACTCAAATACGGGTTCAAACGAAATCTGATGTTGCCAAAAAACTATCTAAGAATAACAACTTCGTTGGACATATAAAAATGAACCCGCGAAGTTAATGATAAAATGCTCATCAAGAACCATGCAAACATGGTTAAACATGCTTACCCTCTGGTATTCTCAAACGTTGCAATGGAAAATCCCCAATGGAGGTTTATAGCTGGGAAAATCATTCCAATTGGGGGATTTTCCAGCAAACCATGTTTGATTGTCACCTGACTGTTGACATCACCTGACTGTTTGTACCCATCCATCCCTCAGCTGAGTCATCTGACATGGGAACAATGAGCCATGCGAGTTGCTCCAGACAACCCTGGGCCTGGCTGGAAAAATGATGGAAGACGGGGGGGTTCAGCACGAATCATGGGGAAGTTTAGCACCAAACTTGGATAAACATGGGGATTCTTATCAAGAAAACTTGGGAGAGAAAGCATTGGAACACAGTAATTTACTTGATAAAAAAACACGCATTTTGAAGCCCGTCACAATCATCATGAGCATTGATTGCTCCACAATACACCCAACAGATGCCTCGGGGTCGCTCAGAAGGAAATCCATGACCTCGGCGAACTCACATCCTTTCCGAAAACAAGACGATGTCACTATGGATTAGTGAAAATGAATCCCCAAAAACCCAGGTAGATCCAGGTATAACTCATGAACTAATAACAAATCAACCAGGATATTTTCCTATTGGACATGTGACATAGCATCGTTTTTTTGGGTTGTCCCTAGAATTTCGCTTTGATTTCTCCAGCTGAGGCTCCAACCCCACGCATGACCCAGGAAGCACAAGTCTCACCAGGATGTGCACGGGCCTGACATTCTTGACAGATTTATGTGGTGGAGGTTTTGCTTGAGATTTTCCAGTGAAAATAACTAAACCCTAATACTGCTCCCTGGTCTAAAACTATTCTTCTTCTTGTTGCTATTTTCATTATTGTTATTATTGTTGATACTATTATCAAAATTATTGTCGTCGTCGTCATCATCATCATTCCCACTATTTATCCAGATTTATTGAATTTATTCTTATTTGAACTCCAAAACTACAATGATTTTCACCTCATCATTCGAACATGTCTTCCACCCCAGCCATGCAAACTTGGGCTGGGTTCCCCTACCACGATACAAACCCTCTGCGTGGCCAGCTGATTGCCCAGTCGGAGGGCTGGCACCTGGTTTCCCATCATAGTGACAGCCTCAGTTGGTGATGGGATGGGACTTTCAATGGATTGGGGGAAAATCTACAGATTTTTCCCAGATTTTTCCCAGGTTTTTCCATGTTTTTTTCCCATCAAAATATCAGGGGTTCCATGGTTTCCGGTGTCAATTTTCCAATCCATTGAGATTTAGGATGATTTTTGTGGCATGGGATTGATGGGATGGGGATTTTACATAGCTTCATACCTTTTGAAACAGCCTTAAACTGGGAAAACAACCAGAAGCAAATCACATATCCAGTCATATCCAGTCTAGTTTTCTGGTGTTTTCTTGTGTCTGCAGTGATGCTTCGCAATCTCTATCCAGAATTTTTTCCTCAATTTTTTGGATCCCAAACATTTCCTGCATTCTTGGCTGCAAATCGAGGCTGCGACCAAGGAGTCCCAAGGCCATGGGGCCAAGTCGTAAAGCCTCGATTGCGCTATGAAAAATGGGAAGCAACAAATCTTGGATATCTTGGTGACAGATGGTGATATTCACCAGATTTTTTTCCCGTATGTTTCGACAAGTCTTGGTGAAAGCTTCCTAATTGATTGTTGATAAGTTGATATTATCTGATATCCATCCATACTTGGGGATTCCTCGTCCAATTTTCTGGTTCCAGGAACCATCGATTTTTGGGTCAATTTGTTGAGCGGCCCCACAGGTCCGTGAAGGTATAGGGCTCGGAATAGGCCAAAAAACATTCGTCCTGACATCGTGTGTTGGGTGGTTCCGGAAGGAGGTCAGAAAGATCGAGGTATGGGGTGTTCATATGTGTTACTACTGTTTCACCACCATTTCACAATCATGAATTACCAGTGCCAAAACGGGGAAAGAAAAGGGGCCCCTACTTTGTTGTCCTCCCAAAAAATCTGCTCAATTTGTTGAACTTTTGGCGAAGATGCCTGTCATTGTCTGGTGATTCAGCTGATTCAGAGGTCGCTTCTTTTGCGAAACACCGTAGATCATGGGCAGCCTTCGCCGCCATGAATTTGTGCACAGCTCTAACGCATTTCTGCTGGAGCAACTCTGGCAAAAGCAAGCGCGAATTCGTCGCTTGAATCGTCTTGAACTCACTCAATCCTTTTTCCTGAGGCGAGTGAAGTGGACAGCTTTGGAAGGCAAAGTCCCAAAGAACTCCCATCAAAACCTAGAAAGAAATCCCTTGGGGCCTTCTGTTAGCCCATATTTGCCCAAGCCTCTGGTCAACTGATCTGGACGCAACCCATTTTTAGGTAGTGAACTCATTCATGACCCACATCCGGCTGTGGGTAATGGAGGCCATCATATTGGTGTTCACCATCCCCATGCTTGTGGGTCACTCACCACTTATCTAAGTGTACATCCGGTCATGGCAGGATGTGTATTGGATTCAATTTCAATTGAGTTAAATGCAAATTCTATCTCTTTTTCGGCAACTTCTTATGTTTTTTTTCTTGTAAATGCAAGTTCATTCTGCTATTCCGGGCAATAGTAGAAACTCATCCCCAACCTGGAACCAGACCATCTCTGGAATGTTTCTCCTCTACCAAAACCCATCATTCTAGGAAAGGTCCCCTGCTGGGGGCGGCATTCCAATCATTTAGTGAGTGGGCAATAAACATACTATACCCGAGTTCTATATGGCTTACATGGGGTTATAACAACTTTCTTCCACCTATATGCATGGCCATAACATGGTCATAATGACTACGTCAACCATATCTTTAGTGAGGTAAACATCATTAATTATTCTCCTAGGTACATAATATATGTATATATATATATATACTACAATACACCATATACATCATACAAGGTATATGAAATGAATATAATACAACCGTATTATAACCATACACAAGGCGTACAATGTTAGTACGGCAATAATACAGCTACCATTTGGGGATGTTCCATACCACCCATTGAACATGGTGATTTTGGGGATGGTTTACTTGGTGCTTTACCAACATAGTAAGGCGCTCACCCAAGTCTCTTTGGATCTTCATCTTCATCGTCGGAGCGAATATCCTCAGCACTGTGGCCTCGCAACAGCTTCATGGCCACCTGACAGTGCTGAGATGTCGAAAATAGCCATGGGGAAATCCCTTGGAAAATGATCTACAAATGGTGGCTTTTCCATATCTATGTTAGTTACAGGAGGGCATATTATATCACAAATGAGGATATGATATTTATGATGTACATATATGTATAGATATCATGAGTGTCAGGAATAAACATAGGGATCTAAACTACCTAAAACTTCAACAAAGACCTAAAACCTGAATGTCAGCAACACACATGTGGGGCATGCTTGGATGTGGCGAGTTTTAAATGGGGAACCAAAGGATATTGCAACTCTTTGATGATTTATATCTGTCAGTCTCAGAACCCCAGCTGCACCTTCAAGATCAAGCCGAACCAATATAGCTGCAAGACCTCAGTTAGATCCAGTCAGCCATTGATTGTTGACCTTAAGTCAGTCTGTTCTTCTAAGCCAGGGACCATCAGCAAATAGAGCAACAGTACCTTGGATTTGCGATCCAGGACCCCTCCAAAAATAAACAACATCCCAATTCCAAATGTAGTGGATTTCCCATAGGAAAAAGTAACACTATCATCAGCACATCCAAGGCACACAAAATTTCGCTGCAGAGTCCAGGTGAAAGTACTGTTCTGACTCGATATGGGCAGACCTGTTTACAGCCAGGGTCTGACGGGGAAACAGATCAACCATCATGAATTCCAAAACAGCAGTTGATGCTGTCCGGTAAAAAAAATAACTAATATACATAAATATATACAGATGAGTATATTCCGTCCAAAATATGTACAATATGTATACATAGATAGATAGATAGATAGATAGATAGATAGATAGATAGATAGATAGATAGATAGATAGATAGATAGATAGATAGAAGAATAGATAAGAATAGATAAGAATAGATAAGAATAGATAAGAATAGATAAGAATAGATAAGAATAGATAAGAATAGATAAGAATAGATAAGAAGAATAGAATAGATGAGAATAGATTAGAATAGAATAGAATAGATGAGAATAGATTAGAATAGAATAGATTAGAATACAATGCAATGCAATACAATACACAATTCACTACACAATACAATAGACAATACAATACCCAATACAATACAAAATACAATACCCAATACAATACAAAATACAATACACACCACAATACACAATAAACAATACACAATAGACAATACAATACACAAGACACTACACAATACAATGCACAATACACAACAGAATACAAAAGACACTACACAACACAATACACAACACAATACACAACACAATACACAACACAATACAATACACAACACAATACACAACACAACACAATACAATGCAATGCAATGCAACACAATACAACACATACCTACAGTAAAGTGTCATGGTCTTCAGCAATCTTCTCTCACACCGCGATAAGTCGCTGACCAACAGACATACCCAAACATCACCAGGCGGGTCACAAAGAACCTTGGTGGAAACTGCTGAGTCGTCGCTGCAGACATGTCCTCACGGGAAATATATTGACAGCTGGTTTGAAACCAATTGTGATATCTCAGAGTCCCATTGCCCTTTTCGCTTGGTCATGACAATTTAGAAGAGGGCCCAGGGGTGTGTGGGCCATGTTCAACCCACAACTCATGAATGTTGTTTCATCAAGATCCACTCCTGAAGGTAACGTGGTAACCACATAACTCACAGATGTTGTTTTTTTCAACTTTCATCATCCAATTCTTGAGGTCACCCAAACATTACAACCCAAACTTCTTCCCTCAGCTTTGCCCAGCAGCAGCACGGCAAAGAATTCAAAGAGCCGATCTGCGAAGAACTGCCAGATATTCATCTGCAGAGCCTCCGAGGTGTACTTGCACAACTTCCTGGGTACAAAAAATGAAACTGGAGGGCCTCAAATCCACGCCAACAAGCAAGCTTTGGACATTTGGGGGTTTGACTCGCCCCAAAATAGCTACCTCCCAACAGCATCAACGTGTCGGAAAATACCAATCTTTATGATCGTTAGACAGTGCAAAATGCACGATCAGTACAGCTGCATGAACATTCAGTAGAGTTTCTCAACACAACATGCTATAAACATCACTCTCACCTTCAATGATTAGCCATCATTCACCCCTCCGAACATGATACACATATACCTACATACATGTACATATATATATATACAATATATCATATAACTATATATATATATATTTATATATATATAATATGTATATATACACATAAGGCCCCTGAAAATGGCAACATCTCATCAAACATCACCCAGCCATCCCATGTTTTTTTTGTTCAATTTGGTAAGACCCATGGGAGTCCCAGTGTCGCGAGGTGCAATGGCACGTCTGCAGGATCCAAGAGGACCATGACCTCGGGACCAGAAACCCAACGAATGGTTGCAAAATCCTGAGGTTTAAGCATCCGAAATGAGGATTTCATGGGATATTCATGGGATATTCATTCGGATATTAATGGGATATGAATGATAGGCCCAGAATTCCTCAGGTGAAATTTTGATGTTGGAAATTCCCGAACTAAATGGAGGTTTATAGCAAAATCATCTAACTGAATGGATCGGCGGCAAGGGCCGGAAGGCTCTTGCAGGATGCAGCCTGGGTGGCTACGGTCCAAGTGGCAAAGATGGTGGGGAAAGCTGGTTATGCATGGCTTGATCTTTAATTTTGGGTCCCAAAATCATTGAAACATAGTCATGAAGGATATAAAAGCATGGGAAGGATATAAATCATCGGACTTGGGGGTCGCCAATTTCAAAAGAGACAAACATCTGGTACCATGGTAAATATCATATTGAGGCGGATCCCATGGATGATGCAAAATTATGGTGCTCTAGGTTTCGGGCCATGGCTTTCTTCGGCAGACTATCTGGGAATGTTCAAGGTCTCACTTCTTTGGTCCAAACGTTTGCCAAACGTCGCCTTAACCTGCATTCATTTATAATTTGAATAATTTGAAATTAATTTTCATGGTCCTGCACCTTCGAAAAGATATAGGCAGTCATGTCTTCATAACCTCAAGTCGGGCGAGGTGAGAAAGAAACAACGCGAATGCAGCGGAGTGCCTTGACCCTTGTGCTTTGACACCGTTCCAGTGTGAAAAATAGGTCTCCACCACTCAAACATGACACGGATGGGACAAGCATGGTCAGTTACACACTGCAGTTGCCCAACCCCTTGCTGCTTTTCAACCTGCATCCATCCTCTTCTGCAGCTTCAAACCATGGCAGCTGTGATGTTTCACTGAAGCCTTTTGGTTCGCTCTTGAATCGGTCATTCCCAACGCCCAATGCCACCATTTGGTGGTGTGTTTTTCCTGCCTTGCCAATGCCGTGAGCAGTCAGCAAGGGGCCAGGGTAAATTGGAGCCTGGATCGGAATCATGGGAACTCAACAGGTGAAACTGTGAAACTCGTCGAAACTCATTCCTTTGAGTCAAGCCAACGGGCTACGGCTTCAAGGGGACCAAGGTCTCCGAAATCAGGGATTGCATCTAATTGGATATCTTGGGCGGCAACGAAAATCTTCGTCGCGCTAGCAGTCAACAAAGGTGCACAAGCTGTCAGGACCAAACTAAGCGAAAGTCGATGCCCAAGAAATGTGTGAGGAGGCCCTTCAGCCTCAACAGTTGACCTGAAATGCTCTAGCATTGCGATGTTCCCCTCCCCCTTTTCACGCCACTCTTGCGTGATCATGACACGAATGCGTGTCAGCATGTTGGCGTGGATGTTGTTCGCCTCGATGCAGCTCAGTGAGAGGGCAGCAAAAAGAATACTCCACAAGGCAGTCAGGAAAAGAGCAGGAAAGGAAAATGCCCAATGAATGGCATCATTGCTTCCAGAAGCAGTCAATCCAAGAATCAGCAGAAATATGCCGTTGAAGGAAATGGTTACTCCACAAAGGCAAAGCAAAGCATCCAAGGCCAACTGTTCATCGCAGAAGTCCACCCGCATAAAATGCCACTCAGCCCACCAAGCTTTCCTCCCTGCCGCTGTCGTCAGAGGAGATTCAAGAACTTCTCTGTCCCGGACTGGCACTAGTCCTGTCTCAAACGACGGAAGCACTTTGAAGGTTTCTCCCGGCGAGACCGGCGCTTGCATTTCAATTGGCTCATCCGAATGCGCTTGCACAGGCAAGGTTTCGTCCACAAAGCTTTGAAGTGCTTGAACATTGGATTGAACGAGTTTGACTTGATCCAGTACAATCTGGAGCAAGGACATTGCTGCGAAATAGTTCGAACATATGTCCAGAGTGCACAAAAATGCCAAGTACTGCACAGACGTCCCACTCCCGTGAATGCTGCTACCAAGGTTTCTGAGAGGAATAAAGGACAGCTGCCTGCAAACAGCCACTGTGAACGGAGCAATGTGTTGCACCAACAGCTTGTGCTCCCAACCAACATTCTCTGATTGCGCTGGTTGAGCAGCAGGAGCTGTTTTGGAGTTTGACAGAAGTTGCTCCTTCTTCTCTTCAATATGCTGCTTGGCAACAAGGAGGCAGGAACCGAGGCGCAGGACCATGATGGCACTTTGCTCTGGGCACACAGAAAAACATGACCCGAGGAAAGCGAAAAGGTCATACTCCCAGGAAGGTGTCTTCACAATAGCCTGTGCAAGATTCAGCGGGACAGGGACAAGTATCCCGGTGTAGATCTCGAAGAAAAAGTAAGCACTCAGCAGTCGAGGGTACACAGGTTGATCGAACACCTTGAAACCTGACACGACATATCCAACAACAAAAGCACCAAGGCCAGGAATGTAGACCAGAGCTATTGCTACAAATTCGAGTAGCAAGGATTGCGTCATGCTCTTCAAGCTCTGCTTGGCTGGCCCCTGGGGTTTCCGGGAAGACAGTAGCCTACAAAGTAGGCCAAGCATCATGAGAGCCAACTGGACAAGCATGCTGACCCCTGTCCACTGAAGGATTGCCTTTCGTTCCTCCTGAGTTGCATGTACAACCATGGCTGGCCGCTTTGGCGCTGGCACTGTTTCCTTGATTTTGCCTCTCGCAGTTTGAGCCACTTAGCCGATTTGAGACAAGTCAACCAAGTCACTCGTACAAGATGCATGAAGGAACCAGTACATACTCCAGTGAGCAACATCACCGAAATCATCGCCCTCTGAGAGTCCGGACACAAGGAACCATGTTGAAGAGGAGCGAAACAAATCGAAAAAAATGCTGGAATCGCTGCCAATCACAGCGATTCAACAAAGACAAAAAACATCCTGCAGTACAACAAAGCTTGACATCACTCAATGAACCCCTCTTCTACTTCCGATACATCAGAACAACTGGTATCAAATCACTACCAAAACGTCCAACTGCTGAGATGTTTGGCCTCTTGCTGCTTTTGCTCAACTTCGACCAACGCTTCAGCTCCGGTTTCAGGAGCTGAGCAAGTCTTTCGGATTTTCCAGCCACGTTTGATTCCCAGAGGCTACTTCGATTTTTTGCGGGGCGATGGAGTTGAGGATTTTTCTCAAACCACAAGAAATCTGGCAAAACCCAGTAGTCGCTATAATCCCCCCCAGGTTTTGATCGGAATGTACTACGGTAGTACATTCAGTACATGTCAATCCCAAACCATTTCTGGCAGAATTTGGATAAAATTGTTGGTCGAGGTGCCACCACACCCACGCGATTCCAACCACCGAAGTAGGACACGTACACAACCTGGCTGGGAATGGGGCTGAACACTTGGGGCAAGAAACTTGCCGTTGGCCAAAAATGGTTTACACTGCAGTCATTGGAGCTGGTGAAGTCGTGGATTGGTTTATGGTGAAGGAAGTTATACATAGTTCTACTAATTTCCATTAATTGACAAATAGCTTAACTTCATTTAAACTCACAGTCAAACATGTTGTCAATGAATGATGAAGATCAATGGTGTTTTTCAGTGTTTGCTTCCTGTTGTTTATATTCTACCCCATCCAAATTTTGGCACCTCTGGATCCTCTGGGGTTGATTGGCTGCACTTGGGTATGTTCCAAGTGA
This sequence comes from Symbiodinium sp. clade C Y103, assembly GCA_003297045.1. Taxonomy (NCBI): domain Eukaryota; class Dinophyceae; order Suessiales; family Symbiodiniaceae; genus Cladocopium; species Cladocopium sp. clade C. The sequence goes on from BGPT01000004.1 coordinate 290,952, forward strand.
TTGGATACGATCAATTGGCCTCCATGTTGGTGGGTACACAGTCGTGGGCAACTGTAGGAACCCAATAATTAAGTCTGGTAGAGACCCCGAAGTCGTGGACCTACCTAAGTGGCAGAATTTTGGTTCTGCCATCATTCTTCATCCACCAAGAAACTCCGATAGTGACGATGTGGTGAACCTCAAGCGACCGCGTGTGCGCTATGCTGTGTCGCATCTGTGCTGCCATGGTTCACATTGAAATTCATGAGGTCATCAAATAGAAACACACATAATAATAAAATAATAACAATAGTAATAATAGTAATAGGAATAATAATAATAACAATAATAATAACAATAATAATAATAATAATAAATAATAATAATAATAATAACAATAACAATAACAATAATAATAATAATCATCATCACCATCATCATCATCAACAACAACAACAAGTCCAACAACTCCAACTGAACTGACTCCACAACTGGCTGTCTCAAACCACAGAGCAAACCCAATTAGGGTGCTGTCAGCCGACCATCATCTCTAGGAAGTCTTTCCTCTTTGGCTCCAGGAGTACCGTCACAGCGGCCTGACATCAACGACAGCCATGGCAGCGATGGGAAATCCATGGGAGTGATGAAATGTCTCCAGAACATATTTACAAATCATGAACAACTCGAAAACAAATGCAACATATGCTACTCAGGAAGTGTGAGATTGGAACATGCCAAGTGGGAGGTTTTTTGGAATCAACACAGCTCTGTTATGCTCTGATTCCAACTCTGCAGTGCCTGGATGTATCGCGCTGCGTAGAGGATGTAGAAACATCGCAAATCAGATCGCATGATCAAATGGTCACCTGACGCGTTGCCAACGGTTTCTGAGTCGATTCATAGTGACTGAATCTGGCTGTCAAGAATTGCGACCCCTCCAAAAACCGACTGTTTCGGGCCGAAAAGACACTCGCCCACATTTCATTGCCTGGCTTCTTCAATTTGCTTTATGGCCGAAAACTCAATTCTTCAATCCAACTTCAATCTTAAATCCTGATCTGTGTCAAACGGGTCAAAGTCCAATGTCCAATGATTATATTCCCATTCTGTTCCCATGATATTCCCCTTCAACAGCAACTGAATCACCGAGGCTCCGCTGTCGAAACCCTTCCACCAGTTGGCACTGGGCCAGGCCCATGGCTGGTTGGGCACCTCGGCTTTGCAAAGGGGAACCCCGGGAACCCCACCCCAAAATTGGGAGATTTGTATGGAGCAAATGATCAAATGTATCTAGAAAATCTATGAACATCTGATACATTTGGGATAGTTTGGTGCAAAATGACCGATTTCAGACTTTTCGTTGGGTCTTTCAATGACAGTTTTCTGATTTCTGCCATAGTTCAAGAATCAAGTACCAATTTGTGGCCCCCAAAGTATCCGGATGGTTGCGATGTTCAACAGGGGTCCAACGCCTGCATTGTTTCATTCCCCTCCATGAATAAAGTTACCCTCTGGTAGACTAACGTAGCTATGGAAAACCACCATTTTTAACGGGAAAATCCACTATTTCTATGGCCATTTTCAATAGCTATGTTAGTTTACCAGAGCGTATATAGCTGGAAGCTCCAGCAAGCAAACAACCTCTCCTTCCCATGATGATACGGCACAAGTTTCCACCAATCCTGGGTGGAAAACATCCATCGTTTTCCAGTTTTTCTTGCAGTGAAGGCACAATGGCAATGCCAATGATGGTAAAAATACCATAAACCAGGGCCTGGAAGGTTGTACCATGCATTGAGGCCTGGAATTCAATAGGGATCTAATATATGATACATCATACATGATACATAATATATGACATATGTTCTTTATATGATATATCATATATGATACATCATTAACTGTGAAATATGAAGTTATGATACATGCATATTATATGAGATATGAGAGGAAATGGCTTTCATTGGAAAATGGATGAACATGATCCGTAAATGAGTACTCAACCATTTGCATGGGGCTCTGCCAACAGCACTTCAACTCTTCAACCATGGCCTGATAGCATCTGGTGGTTTCCTAAAATAGGTGTACCCCCAAATCATCGATTTCAATAGGATTCTCCATTATAAACCATCCATTTTTGGGAACCCCCATTTTAGGAAACCACCAGTTGTATCAACATATGTTGGATGTTGTACTGCGATTCCAATGGTACCCTCCAATGATCCAGGTCACCATTGAAACCTATGACGACTTCGGGATCCGGCCTCGAGAACGGACTGCGAAAACTTGATGAGCCTGAGCTGCGAAGATCAAGGCGTGTAGGTGTCTTTCCACACATATACCAGCATTATGTGACAATCATGTGATATGTATGATCATATATGATATTTAATGTACAATAATGTACATATATACAAGCAACACACACACACATGTTTATATATCTAGAGGAATTCCAGAATATCCAAGGATCGTCTTTTCATGTTCTCCCAAATAAACCATCTCTTTGGATGCCCATCTGTGTAGATGCCTTGAATTTATGACCCAACATGCTCAACCATTTGTCCACGGGGCACCCTTAACGTTGATCCATATGAAGCCGTGATTTCTAAATGATGAGATGTATGAGTCAAAACCCTGTAATCCATTCAAGTTCATCTCCAAATCTGGTAGAATTGGTTTTGACCCATCCACATATCAATTGCTGCACCAGAATGGCAAACGATTCACTTAACAACATCCATGCGCCAAAGCAACAAACTGTTCTGTGGTGTCAGCCTAAAGAAAACCTGTCAATTGGGGATCATCATCCAAGTTATTCAACATGAACACACACCAAGATTTCCTCGTAGGGGTTTGTCTAAAGATATGGTACCCCCAAAAATGCGGCTTAGTTGGGTCTGTCTGAAAACGGGCAATTTAACCCCTGATAAATGGTTATGTTCATGGGGTAAATGATGATGAACCATCATATTGTTGCCTATCCACATCACTATCACCATGGAACTCCCATTGTGGTTGACATTCAGGCAACAATTTGGGGGGATCATCCATATAGAGGTATGGGTCAAACATAGTCCAAATTACCCCTAAACTTGGATAGTTAATTTGATAAAAATTGAGAGAATCCGTGGTCACTGTGGTTTTCTGGGTCTCAAATTTCGACCCATTCCCGTATCGACCCCTGCAGCCTCCTCTCCAAGCTGCTGTTGACCCTGCGCCCCGATGCAGAGCCGGGTCAAAGGCTCCACCACCAGCAATCGAAGCGCCCAGTTGACTTCGAAGATGGCAACTACGAAGAAGGCCTAGGAGTTGAGGAGTTGAATGAAGTTTCACTGCAAGGCTAGTGAGCCTCCAAAAAGCCACCATTGATGGTTGATTTTCTCATTGAAACCTCCATTTCAATTGCCATGTTTCATTGCCAGAGGAGCAAGCATGAAACATGCTTTTTTTTTTAAGTATCAAAATGGAAATTTGACTGGTGAATAACATGTTTTTTTGTTTGCCCCAGGTCGTTAGCTATGTTGGTTATATGTCTAGGAAAATATTATGGTTTGTGGGGGGAGGTTTATGGAGCAACAAACACAACTGGGGGGCACCACCTTGTAGGCAGAATCGAGGGGACGAACATACTTCACATATTGGTGTAGAGATAGCCTTGACAAAATATGGGGGAACGAACCAGCCGTTTCATAGAGATGTAATGTGGACTAAGCCGACCATTTCATGGGGTTACAATGAGGATAAAACTCACAATCTTAAGGAAATGTAATGGGGATAATATGGGATACAAGTCGGGAATCAGAACAGGTTGTGATGGGGTGGTCAGGATCTACTGCATCATGGAAAAATAGACCAAAATGAGAATCACTGCTGGCCACTTAGGCACACTGAACTGATTTTTGGGGAAAACAAGATGGAAAAGCAGAACTCCTGAGTTTGCCCAATAGGTAATCAATTAATCAACACTTTTTTTTTTTTTTTTCGGATACACATTTCAAAACATGTCCAAAGCATTTTTCATAGTTCAGGATTTGGGTAGCATCGGGGCAACCTTCCAAGATCCACATCCAAGTAGCAATGACGAAGGCGTCCCTCTCCTTCTCTGGGGTCGTCTGGGGCAATGCAGCCCTTTGAGCTTCAGAGCCAATGATGGAAATTCTCAATCCTGCCATGGCGACCGCACCGATCTCATTCGATGGCTTTTTGGACGGTACCTTAGAAAACTCCCAACTGACTACTTGGTACGCATGAAACATGAACTTTTGTGGCCCCCAGGTCTTAAAACTTTGATCCATCCGGAATTATCAAGAATGATCCTTTCCAACTTTAGGGCGAATCTGAAGGGTCCAAAGGCTACAGCTCAGTTCTGAGGAACACCGAATTTTTGGATGGTCATCTGACAAGAACAATTCTTCCAATAAAAACTGCAGGTAGGTCAGCCCACCAAAAATGCCTGGAGTTTTTTCGGTTTCTCAAAAAATAGTGTACCCGGAATTTGACAATTAATATAGTTAATATTACTTCATCATCAATTTCGCCAGTAAACTGGCCTGTGACCAGGACAGTGACCTCCTTCCGAGTTGCCTCCTGGGAACAGATTCAGACTTCCACAAAACATGGTTGAGTCATGTTTTTTATGTGGGAAACTCCCATTTGGAGATGTTTGACACCATCAAAATGCTAGGGTTTACCATGCACTTTCCACCGATGGAAAAATGTCAACATTTTGCGAATTTCTGATGCCACGACTCAGAATTCACGAGGAAAAACGACTCGTCCTGCTGCAGCAGGGCCCAACAAACGCCCAGCAGCGCCAGCAGGGCTGGAATCCAAATGATTAAACTTCCTTGGAACTGGATCCATCGCATGGAGCTGGATCATCCACCAGGAATAAACAAATCGGTTTCACAGGCCAAGTATCATGGGGAACAGAGGAAATACATCAGAATGTATCCTGGATAAACCGTATATTGTGGATGTATACATAAATCTATACATGTGTCTAATACATGATTGTAATAAATCTGTATGTATGTATCAATTTATTCATTCTCATCATTGCTGGCCAACCTCAATTTACCCCTTGCTTGGCAGGTGAACTTCCCCTTCAACAACCACTGCGGTGCAGGAGTCCATGTGACACTGACTTCGCCATGGCTGCCAGAAGCAGCTTCCGGAGTTCACAGATCGCAGGGTGTGGAGCAACTACTCTATTTGGGTTCTCTCAAATCACTCAAACCAATATTTAAAAAACATGCATATGATTGTATATGTATATATGATATACATATACAAGACATGTGAATGTATACATGTATTTAAAACCTATGACCATTCCACCACCTGATAGAGCTGTAAAGAGGTCAAACAAACCTAAAGCAACCTGGTCACAACTGAACAGCTAGCGACAGGTCATTCAGCCATGGATCTTGAGGCTCAAAGCTGCCAAGAGCGAATAGAAAACAACAGAATATGAATGTGTTTTTTTCGGAACTTCATCTGTTTCTCTACATATTCTTGATAAACAATGATGATTCATTGTCACTTGTCAAGTATTATCAACTGCTACTATTGATATCTAGTGATAGTCATTAATTCTTGCTGCCACTCCGTACCTCCGGAGGCTTCTACGAGCCGCACCTCTTCAAAGGGGAAGCAAATGTCAAAGGAAACCCGGTAAAGTTTCCGAGAACCAAAGCCTGAGTTGCCCGGCCGAATCCCATGGTCTTGACCCATGATTTTTGCTGGGAAGTTCGTTGAAAACAAGAGTAGCTGGTGAAGAGCTAACGTGGACCCATACAAGCAACAGATCTTAGTTGGTTCCTCGCACCATTCCAAGGTTTCCTCAGTTTTTACCTGCCATTCGGGATGATCACTGTGATCATATGTTTCCATTCTCAGGGGCCTCCAGTCAACATGATTTCAGATCCAATATGCCGAATCTTCAGATTGGTTTTGTGATTTGTTCTGATTTCAAGAGTATCAAAATTTGTGAAGTTAGCATCACTTCCAGCACTGCATCACTATCTGATCTACCAAGTTGTGACTTCAAGCCCTGCATCACTTGCAGTAGATCTAAGCGGGAGTGATAACCGAGCCGCTGCAAGGGTAGTATGCCACATCAGCACCTGCTCACGGCCGTGGTCTAAATGGGCCTTTTCCGTCTTGAAGTTTTCTCTCAGCTTTCCATTCTCAAAAACCATCCTGAAACCAATAAGTTTCGCGTTTCCCACATCCATGTATCTATATATATATATATACATATTCACATACACATTGTGATGTCTGTATATACGTATTATGTATATACATATTTTGGACCTGTTTCCCAAGCAGAACTGGTTGGCTTGTAACGACTCCGTAACGACGCCTTCTCGAGACCAGGCAATGCCACATTCTTCCATTCTCCGTTTGGAGAAAAGAACTGGCTGACAACCCTCTTCCTGACGACACGTGCTGGGTAGTTTCAGCTGAACCTTGGAAAAGTTGTGATGATTGTTGATTGATAGACCCACACACACACACACAATATCTTCTGGATATATACTGGAATGTTTTTGTTTGTTTTGAATAGGAAAATCACGGGATATATGAGAAGCAACAACAGTCAAGGGGGTTTCCTAAGTCACCGGCAACCTCAAGGGGTACCACCAACTCTAAGACCCCCCTAGAACTGGGCAGAGTGTTGGCAAAATCAGCTGGTGTGCAACCAGAACATCGACATCATATCATCATCGAATCAGAATAGGTGTGTCTTTCGTCCAAAAATGGATTGCAGAAAACTTGATGATTCAGAGGATTTTTTGAATATTTTGGGGTACTGCAGAAATATGTGGACAACCCAAAAACGGTCCTTCCTTCAACTGTGAAAGGGTCAATCCTCAAACCAGAGACCCGATAGACTCTGAGGCTTGGGCAAATAGACTGCCAGGTTTGATGAGATTTGTGAGGTGAAAAGTGTATGGCCTCACACGAAGAGTCAGAGTCTGGATTTCAGGTGGTTTCCATGGGTTTCGTAAGTTGCTTCCATGGTTTGAGTGGTGGGACCCCAAAGTCCACATCTACTTCGGAAGTGGCGATTTGGTGGATTTTTTGAGTTCATTTTCAGATTGCAAAATGGATGGAGAATCGATCATGCGGTACACCTGTAGCCACTTCAAAAAAGAATCCAACATTTCACCAGACATTGGTGAAACCATGTGAAACCCTGCAAAAAGTTGGAGGTTAAAGTGGCATCAACGACTTCTCGATTAAGCTGCCGACATTCCAACCTTCATCCGCCGCACGCGGAAGCAAAACCTCGGTTCAGAGATCTCCACGCCGTTTCCAAAATGCCTTGGGGCTTCCCCAAAACCGGCCTTTCGTGAACCTGGGAACTTCGGAAGCCCCAAAATGTCTTATAGTTTTCCCAGAAAATGGGTGGTTTCCTTTGGTTTCGCCAAATTTCCTATGGTTTTTCCGAGGTTTTGCGGTGCAGCCCTTGCAGCCTTGTGGTTTTTCGGTGTCGAAGCTGCTCAGGATCAGGCCATTGGACATAGCCTCCATTGGCATCTGATAAAAGTTGAACCTGCCGTGAATCTCTGCAGATTTTTCAGCAACTCCAGAGATTTTACCAGGTGAGTAAAAGCACCAAGGTCCGGTGGAACAACTCTTTTCATTTTGAAAAACATATCAAAAATCACAACTCCAGCCATTTCTATCCATTGTTCTTGGTATCTCAGACAAGTTTGTCCAACTTTCAAAGCCCATAAAACCGGCCGCCTCATATTCTGCTGGACCGATGCGAGTCACGGGGCCCAAACCTTGGTTCACGGAGCTGCAGTGGGGATGACTAACCTGAGAATGGGCCATTTGGGGATGATTCCACTATATAGATTCACCATCATTCCAACATATTCCAACTCGTGGAGCAGCAGCCCATGCCGCAGCTCTCATCTCAGCCATTCACTGCCACTCTCGAAGTCAGCATCGAAGCAAAGTGGCTCATCCTGTACCTCCCGCAGAACATCAGCGCGGCTTCCTCTGCTTTGGTGTGGAGATGCAGCTGAGATTTGGAAGGCAGGTGCTTGGTCGAAGTGATCTGTTATGATGTGATGCTTAAAATGAGGCAACTTGTAAAACGAACTTAGACGATCTGATTCAAATCATCATTCTTGCCACCTGACAGTTGAGCAACCAGAACCTGCCTCATTGTTGCTAAAGGCCATCCATTTCCCAAAGTTGATATACAGTATCTTTGCTATCAACAAATCCCTCATCATCTCAACCCCAGATTCCATTTTTAGTAGCTACTAATCAAGATCCATGGGAACTGGTTACCTCCCAACCGCACCTCTGGGACAGAACAGGAGTTCACGCGAAATGGCGCCACCGTGCGAAACTGGGCATGGGATTCAGCTTGGGAAAATGGGTCTGAAAATGGGGGGTATACTTGGTTGAACCCCCAGTTATGGCCATTTCAAGTTTGGGAACATGATGATTACCATGATGATTAACATGATGATGAAATATGATGATTAACACATACTGACAGTCACATTTTGGGCTAATACCTTTGGATCTCACCATATCATGGCGGCCACCTCGGGGATCTAGGTGCCTGACCTTCCAGGTCTCTAAGCGTCGCTTCAAAGCGTTTGCGCCTCGGGTCCGTGCCAAAAAGAAGCCAGAAAAATCTATAGAAACTGTTTGTTATCCATGGGATATCAGATATCAATGGGATATCTATGGGATATCCATTGGATTCTCCATTTCATGATGTGTCATTGATCAACTGGTGGTTTCCAGAGACCTCCATGGTGCTGGGGTCCCTGCAACTGGCTGGGTCCAAGGTCGGCTGCGGAGATCGCATGCTTTGGAGCTCCGCCTGCCGATGTCGACCACAGCCCAGGTGTCTCGGGTGGTGCCCTGGTGACGCCACAAACCTTCTAAACCCAAAATGATAAATCATGGACACTGATGGAAAATGATGGGTCACATTTTCCAGAACAGGATGGACATATGTGGAAATCATAGATCATCAAATACAGCTAATCAGTAAAACATTGTTTGATTACCTGATTTCCCCGGCGAAATCCGAACCCAACATGGCCCACCTTCCAGGCATCCGTGGCCTTTGGCAGTCGCGGCTCCTGGGCTATTCTGCGCTACCAGTGATGTATGATATATAATGATGTATATGGTATATATGGTATGATACATACCCTCCGGTAATCAAACGTGGCAATTGGAAATCCCCAATAAATGGAGGTTTGAGTTTGAACGGGAGATTTGTCTATAAATGGTGGATTTTCCATTGCCACGTTTGATCACCGGAGGGTAATGGTGTTTACATGACATATATGATGTTTATATGATGATTGATATGTTGTATGATATTGTGTAATTGTACCTGTGGAATTTTCATGCCAACCGTTTTGTTTCAAACTCTGATTGCTGGGAGGTTTAAGAATCTGTTTAGGACCAGAAACCACAGCAGTTTAGGTTTCATTTAGCTGATAAAGTCAACCAGTGTCAACCCATACCGGAAACATTCAAGACTGTGTCTATGAACGTCAGCTTGGATCATCCCATTCCTTGAAGCGGAAACTTCCCATCGGAGCAGGACCTGGCGATTGGGTCAACACCGAAGGAGAACAACGGGCGAAGCATCAACTTTTCGCCGATTTACAGATGTTGAAAACAACTTTGGTGGCCATTCCTGACACATTTCTGAGTCATACCTCCCTGTGATTTTTTGGATACTCAACTCCCAATCGTTCAATCGTTCAAAGAACAGCGCTGGTGCGGCAAAGAGCTGGAGGTGGGGCTTGACGACCAGCACCTGATCACAGGAATTTCAAAAGGCAGCTGTTCCCCAAACACCACACGTTATCATTTATGATTCACAAATAGATCAATTTTGGTGTTCAATTGTTCCCCAAGGATTTCTTCATAATAACTTCAAACCTGGACACATCTGGGCACTCCATGATCAATAATATCCTCCATTTTCTGTGTGAACTTGTTCCACTCTCTGCTGCTTCTAATCCGCCTGCCACGGCGAAGGAGATGGTCTTCACCAAGACCTGCCGGGCTGATCAACCCTGGCATGTTCTCCACTTTGGTGGTAGTGTCCGACAGCATTGATTCAGCGGATGCCAGCAATGCTCAGAAGCAACCTCCGATTTCAACTAGTCGCGCTGTAGCAGCCAACTCGTCAACCACTTTCCCTGGTTAGATCTCGATTTTTGTTGCTGCATCAACCTACCCCATATTTTCAGAGTTGACTGCGCCAATCCAAGGCCTCAGCAGCCATTCGCCGCATCATGGTGTCGCTACCTCGGACCGTATATGGGATGAACCGGTGGATATTCGGAAGTTTCAATGATGTTGATATGAATCTATAAATATCATTAAATATCCCTATCCCATCTCATTGGACTAGTTGGTTGATATAGAGTTTCATACTATGGGTTGTAATCGTCTCCAATAAGGTGTTTGACTCCGTGAAATAACCAATCAACCGGGGTATTTCCGATGACTCATCTGGGTTTGGTATTGGACCCCGGCAACCCAGTTGGATCTAGAAGCAGAATTAAACTGGAATTTATCGAATTTATAGTCACTCTGATGGGGAAAATGATGTTTCATGATGTTTCTAAACCACTGACTGTTGGTGTCGACCATTTTTGGACAACCCCAAAAAGAGTATTTCGCAAAAAACCGGTGCTTTTCTATAGGAATTCTAATATCAGTGAAAATTGGAAAAGAAACATCAAACATATCCGACTATCTTCCAAATGATTCGGAACTCTTCAGACCCAAAACTAAATAATTGTATAATGTGGTAAACCCAATGGGATAAACCATTCCATGAACCAACCATGACTGGGGGTCATCATATACATCATCCCATTGCTAGGAGTATACCCAATTTCATAAATCTATTGGGACGGGTTGTAGCATTGGGTTTACCACTTTGATTGTATATAATTATTGCCATGTCAGTAGACTCAGATTTGCTTAGGACCCCCCTCCCAAACAAAATCGCTATAGATTCCCCAAATTTTGGATTTCCCACTGGGAAATAATCCTCAACAAATCCAGGGTGGTCAGTGTTCAAAACCGTTGTCCCTTCTACGGGTCGGTTGAGAACGGGATTCCCTGATCATGGATTGTGATCATCTCCAACACAAATTGTTTTTTTCTTGTATCCCCAACCTAATCATCAACCAATTAGGGTTCCGAACACCGCCCAATTGTACATAATCATTGCCATGTCAATACTCTTGAACCCACTTTAATAGCTGGTAGTCATGGAGTGTTACATCCCCCAATGGCACTAGAGGTTTTGATCTACTACAATATCATTATCAACGAATCATATCATTTCTTTCCAATAGGAATATATGGTACCCCCCCCCAAAACCTATGTTTCTTCATTTTTCATTGGTATTTACAGTGTTTTAGGCATATTTTGAGGGAATATTTTTTAACTTTTTTTTTAGAACCATAGTCTGCTTCACCTCATTGTCTGGTTCAAATGGGAACTCTTTGGGGAAAGGCCCAATGGAGAAAATTCAAAAAAACCAAAAAAACTTTGAGAAAACCAAAAAAAACAAAAAAAAAACAAAAAAAACAATATTTGGGGACTCTTTGGGAAGAGGCCCCATGGAGAAAACTTAAAAAACCAAAAAAACCTCGAGAAAACCAAAAAAAAACAATATTTGGGAACTCTTGGCTGGACCCCCCTATCCACCAAGACCTCTGGAAAATTGTTTTTTTTGGTTTTCTCGAGGTTTTTTTTGGTTTTCTCCATGGGGCCCCTCCCAAAGAGTCTCCACATATTGGTCTTGTAGGTGTTTTGTTTTTTTTTGGTTTTCTCGAGTTTTTTGTGTTTTTTTTTTGTTTTCTCCATGGGGCCTCTCTCCAAAGAGTCTCCAATTATGTTTTTTTTTGTTTTCTCGATGTTTTCTTGGTTTTAAACTTTCCAANTCTCCATGGGGCCTCTCTCCAAAGAGTCTCCAATTATGTTTTTTTTTGTTTTCTCGATGTTTTCTTGGTTTTAAACTTTCCAAGCACCAGAACCTCTGGGAAATTGTTTTCTTTCTTTTTCTTCTTATTGATTGCTAGTGTTTCCTCGTTTTTTTTTAGTTTTGCCGTTTGACAGCCGGACCTGTTCATTATTCGCAGCCGTTTAGCTTCAATACTCAACCTCCTTTGTTTTTGCAGCCAAAGGTATGTTAAGTGGTATTTGAAAGGTATATCAAAGGAGTATTAGACG
>BGPT01000004.1:304278-319287 GCA_003297045.1 Symbiodinium sp. clade C Y103
ATAAAATGGTACATGAAAGGTATATTAAAGGTATACTGAAAGGTATATTAAATGGATCCTCGCACATACTCAATGCTTGCCATCAAAAACTCTGCAAATAAAATGAAAAAAATGGCTTATCTCTGCAAATCCTTCATAGTCTCGACACACATTGTTGTAGTTTTCCAATGCACATTTGCTTGAAACCTGTAATACTTCTCGAAACAAAACAAGCCAAACATAGGTTTTGGGGGGGGGGGGCTAGCATATATATATANTTCCAATGCACATTTGCTTGAAACCTGTAATACTTCTCGAAACAAAACAAGCCAAACATAGGTTTTGGGGGGGGGGGGCTAGCATATATATATATATATATAATACCAATTTATCGGGGATTTCCCAGCCATTACCGGAGGGGCCCTGATGACTTGCACCTCGAGCTCGCAACCGCTGGACAGCTTGAAGTTGGAGAGAACCGTCAGGGCCTTGTCCATGACCACCTGAAGGTCGATGCAGAAGCACCAGGGTAGTTCAAAGGTGGTGCTTCCCAGGTGGCTCTGGTGTGTCCATATTCATAGAATCTTGCTTTATTCAATGTATAAAACATGGAAGCATATACACAATGAAATACATAATTATGTAGCTCTTATTGTTTCAAATATACGCTTCAACTGCGGTTGCTGGTTCAAAGGGAGGGCTCTGATCCCTGGAAATGAAATTCAACCGGCTCTGAATCAAACAGCAAACAGTGGGGGTCACAGCAAACTAATTGTGGATGGAGAAATTCGGACCGATCTCTACACAATACCACGCTGCTTGCGACCCACAATCTGAACTTGTTCACTCATATGTGCGTTTGCAAAGTTTAATTTTCCGCCAAAACAAAGTTCTACCATCTGCGATCGTTTGGGTTTACTCACCTTGTAAACATTGAGTTCCGGTGTCTCTTACTCTACAACAAAAAGGTCTCATTGTTGGTTAGTAATATCCCCACAGCACATCACCCGTTTCCAATGTTTTTCAACAGGTGGGGCTTTCTGAGCCGCGCACGTGGGAGCACTGCAGTCCACCTGGGAGTGCTGGAAAACCAACAGGTAGTTCTGAACATGGATGAAACATTGAATTGGCTATGTCTCTTGGACAACAAACTCATACAAACTCTATGAGTCTATGAATCTCTCAATCCCTCTGTCTTTCTATCTCTATCTATCGACATACCTGTAAATATTCCAATATGCTGAATAATACAACACCTGTGGGCATTTCGACGTGCCCAAGTGCATACAACCTCCGGTTTCTTTGGGACTTGAGTGGCATGGGGATGAATTAGCAAAAGTTGATGGACCGAAAATTTGGTATCTGATTGTCTTTCCGCCATTTTCCCATACAACTGAGTAGGGGAGCCTCACAACATTGGGGAACCACCACACCCACCACACTGATCCATACTGATTGTAGATGGGGTCAATGTCCTCCTTTTACTGGAAGTGTCCCTGGTGAACTCTTGAATTCCAGCCTAACATTTTCAATTCTCAGCTCCATCAATTTTCTCTTCAGCTCCTCCCCAACTTCTCCCACATTTTTTTCCGTAATTTCCCACTGTTCAAAACTGATAGAAGCACCAGAAAACACGATAAGTAAAACACCATAAAACCAGCATTAAAAACCACCATAAATTTCACCAGCACCCAGCGCTTTCCTGCGCTTTCCCGCGGCCCTTGACTTGCCCAGGGACTGGTGCGGCCCCTGAGCCATCTCCGCACTTCCGTGGTGATCTCGCTGCCCAGCTCGGAGCGTTCCAAGGTGCCTGGGCGGCGGCCGCTGGGGAAGTTGGGGGTTGAAGGGATATCTCAATAAATGACTAGAGTTACTATATCTTACTATAGTTACTATCATTACTTTACATTACTTTACTAATAACGAAGTTCAGGATTTGTTCAAACAAAGGAGAGTTTCTTAGTGTTGAAAGTGACCATTTTTTTCCCTTTAGTTCTTTTAGTGGTGTTCCAAGCTCCCCGCCTCCAGCGCTCTTGTTGGGTGGTAGCCATGCATCATTCAGCGGCTGCACAGGCGGACACGTTGCCGCTCCCCCGTTGCCGTTGCACTGGAGCGCCCCTGGTGTTCTCCCCTCCCAGGACAGGTCAGTGGCTGGGCACCTCGCAAAATAATAGTTTTACAGTCAGAAAAAGGTGGACCCAATTGACTAATCCCAGTTTTGAGGGGACTAATATATGGTATATATTATATATATATATTATATATATATATTATATTATACATATTAGATATATTATAAGACATATATATTGACATTTTTTTTTGGGATTGGATTTGCCACTTGCACTTCAGCCAACAACATCTTCCTAAAACAAACACACATGGGAGCATGAGGTCTCAACGGTCCTAGCAAATGTAGTTTGCATTGTAAGCAGCAAAAACATTTGAAAGTGAACTGCAACCAGCAAAACTCCGGATTTCACTGACGAAGTGCGAAAATCTAATCCAACAAAAATTGGGACATCAACCCAAGAACAAGAGCAGGCCCATCTAGGCAACAATTCAAAGTCTAAAATGCTTCAACCATCTTCAACTAACACTCACGAGAGATTTCTCAATGATATAACTCAGAAATATCTGGAGTTTTAAGTGAACTTTCAGCAATTTGAACACTGGTTCATGAGAAAGCTGTGGCCTGCAACCATGTTTTCATATGAGCGATGTTCACAACCCTCTCGCGTTCCATTCAACTGGCTGGTAAAAAAATCCCATAATGGATTCTGATATATTTATCCCCTAACATATTGGGTAGCATAATCCCATACAATCATCAACCAATCATATTGATCAATTATATCCCCATATTTTTCATGGTTGAACGAGATATTTAAATCCCTTCAAATCCCATATAATATCATATAATCATCAAACAACAGGAGTAGATCGCAACCACTGCTCAAATGCACCCGGCCTAGTGAGAGATGCTTGGAGCGGCTTACCCCTTCTCGACCGTCAGAGAAGCGATGGCCTGCGAGGCGAAAGGCGGCGAAATCTGGGGATACAAGGTGGATGGAAAGCCTGGGAGATCTATAGCCAATGGGGCCAATGGGATAGAATTCATAACTCACCGTAAACGGTGATTTACTATGGATTTGATGGGATACAGAACCAACAATTAGGGTGACCCTCTGCTAATCAGCCACGTGGCAGCAAACTAAACGACACAATTCCCATACATCTCTATACCTACTATCTTTGAGATACAATATAGATCAAATACTTTGGAATTTGGATGTCTTTGGATATTTATTGGATATTGATACCACGTGGATCTAATAATAATTGGGATTCAATGGGGTGTAGAATTATGAACTGATACATGGCTCTTTTGACTAATAAACAGTTCAAGAGAAGATCTGAACATGGGCCACCAAAGAGATATGAACACAATCAAAAATAAGCAAATATGGGATGTATTTCGATATGGTAGCAAACTGGTGGTTGATCAACCCACCTGACGCATGCACCTTGCATGGGGGGAAAAAAAACACGCACCAATCAAATGAGAAACCTGCAGACTTGGAGGCCGCCCAAGCAGGTCACCAGAATGCTTAATGTGGTAAACCATAGTAAACCCAACCACAAAATATCCTCAACATCAACAGAATTCAACACACAGAGGTGGGTATCAACCATCAAGCAATGGCAGCCATGCTTCACCTCTCCTCAAACCTGGCTAGTAGTACAACAGAGTCCATTTGGAGTGGCACAAAATGATGGCAAAAGTCAGGAATAGTAGTAGTAGTAGTAGTAGTAGTAGTAGTAGTAGTAGTAGTAGTAGCAAGAAAGTATCAACCACCCAACCCAGGTTTCATTGGCTATACCCCCTGTTTTTGCTGGTAAGATCCAAAATTTCATGTGTTATGTCCTCCATTTTGTTTATCTAGAATCCAGAAATGTCACCCCTAACATGATCATTGTTTCTTCGCCTTCTCTGCCTTGCCCCATGTTTGATGCCTAAATCCCTTCTTGAACTCTGTCGTTTTAAAGGATTTCTCTGCTTCATTTTCTGCAGCTCCTTTCATTGGATCGTTGGAAGCATGGAGAACTGGAGGACGCCATCGCTTTTTTTCATGCGCAAAAAAAGTAGGAAACCATCGTTTGCACCACCAAATTGAGGAGTTCCCGGTCAATCTTCCCTTGCCCTGGAACAAACAATGGCCTATCGGAACCAAGGCCAAGCGAGAAGCCCGCCGGCCGCTGGGGCCGCTGGGCACGTGCTGAAACTCTGCCTGAACAAGGCACTAATTGAAGGGGCCATGAACCGACATGAACTGGAATATGGCTGAAGAGTATACACCCCCCAAAATGGATGGTTTGAAACAAAATATTGCAAATGGCGTGGGCCCTTTGGTAATCTGATCCTTGACCAAGTATCAACCTGTCTTGAGGGCTTTATTAAGGACTTACTTGTTGTATTGAGGGTATATTTATATGAAGCCCTGGTTTTTGGGAGGCTGTGGGGAGTCTCATGAGAACTCACCAGCAATGCATTGAGAATGGGCCCGTTTCCCATATGATAGTGTGGTTTGATGTAACCAAACAATTCTATATAATTTGGTTTTGTTTTTCCCTCTATCTGTATCTGATTCCGTACAATGTCTGCTGATTGTGAGAATAGCCTCCCAAGCGAGACAGACTTATTTCAAGACCACAACCACCACCAGGAGTAAATACCAGAAACCGATAGTGACAATGACCCTTTGGAATGACCTTGCTACAGTTTGAAAGAGTTGAATTGAGGAGTCCACACAACATATTGATGGCGCAAATTCGAGGCAGCCAAGTGGATGATCCATGTGAAGGGTTTACATAAACTGCCAGTTAAGGTATGTCCGAAGAGTGACCAGTTACAACGAAAAAGCCATGGATCCATCATCACCAGCCAATCTGCTGCTCTACACTCCCCCATCATTCCAATGGGTCCAGACTTTAAGTACTTCAGTGCTCCTGCCCAAGAGAATGCTTGACCAAAACGCTAAAAGAAGAACAATTAGAAAACACTGGGGCCTTTTTTTCGATCGTGGCGCCAAGATACCCTCAACATATCCATCAATTTCCACCCAAGAAGGGTACTGAAAGTTGATCGTTTCTCTGGTGGACCCCCAAATCCTCAATGGAAATCAATGGCAAGCCGAGCCTCGTGGACCGACTCTGGCTGAGTCTCTTTGGCGCCTCAAACTGTGTCGCGCTGGTGCCCCGCAGCTTTATCCCTGGAGATTACGATCTGATCAACAAAGGTAGCATTGGAAAATCTACCAGTTGTAGATTGTTGTAGAATATGTTCGTTTATTTTCCTAGTTCAAAGATTTCCAAGTGTTTGAACGGTTTTGCATCGCCGGGGAGATCTGCGAGTTCTTTTTTTCCCCCAAATTTCTGAGGCTTGGAATTTTGGAATCCTACTCCCGTGACTGGCAGAACTGGCTATCAATGTCACGTTCTCTTTTCATTGCAAATCTCTGCTTTGACTCCCCACTTTAGTTGCACCTCATTCCCCCCTGAAAAGGAAACATGATTCTTCCAGGTCCATGAAAATGGTACCCTCCTGTAAACCAACATAGATGTGGAAAACTCATGGTTTCCCTAAGAACATGATCTACAAATAGTATCAAATAATTAGTGGGTTTCCCACATTTTATTGTATGTTTACTGTAGGGATCCCTAGGCTAACTCTATCCACTGCAGGTGGAAAAGCTGCTGTCCAGTCGCCAACGAAGCCCTGCAAGTGATGGCTGTCACCATCTTTGGGAAGCGATGGCTGTCGTGTCACCTGGAATGCAATGACGCGGGATTTTGCGTGGTCGTGTTGTTTTTGTTCCCTCTTCGGAGGGAGAAAACGACAGGAGAAGCATTTATAGTTATATAGTAAAATAACAACTAGATAATAATCACAGAAATTCATGTGATGAATTCATTGTCATCATGATGATGGTCATGGCGATATTCTGGTGGTGCCACTGTTGCTTGCCATGGTGATGTTGGTGTTTATGTTGATGTTGATGATGTTGTTGATGACGACGAACCACGTATATCATTAAATATGTCAAGATTTGGTGGCTCGACATCCCCAACCTCGGTATTCCCCAGATGAAACCAGCCACACAATTGCCGAGCATCATTCTGCACTTCGACTGGCGCTCTTGAAGGTGATGCCTCTGGTGATACAGCTGGGGATGCCACAGGTGATGCTGCAGGTGGTGGTGGTGGTTGCACCATGGGTCGCACCATGGGTGCCACCATGGGCTTCAACGGTGGTGGATTCACCGGCCACGGTGACTGGTCCTTGGGGATGGGGTCGCTGGGCCGGTCTTGCGGCACTGGTGCCATGGCGGCTGCCATTTCCTGCGGGCTGAACCAAGGGGAGCTCTCCACAGGCAACGAGAAGCGGCGTTCCACCCGCCCCACCGGACCTGGGGGCACCATGCGCGAGGGCCGCACGGGCATCTGGGGTGAAAAGAGGTCCGCGGTGTTGGTGCGCCGCGGCAGTGGGGGGCTGGGGGATATCCTGTCTCCATCGCTGACAGAGCGTTCAAAGGGAGCTGAGGCTGCAAAGAACTTGGGACTTGGAGCTGGATGCGGCACATCCGTGCGTGCTCTGCCCATGGGTTGTTCTTGTTGGTTTGGTGGGGATCTGGCAGGGGTATGTGGGGGGCTGGGACTACGGCTTTCAGCCTGTTGTGTCTTGGGAATCAAAGCTGGGGGCGATGAAGGCGGTGCTTGTCCTCACATCGACAGAGAAAACATGCAGGTCATGCAAGGTGTTGATCCATGACTTATGAGGTCTCAAGCAGCAAAGTGGTACCTGACTTGTTGATAACCGCTGTGGCACGAAGACATGTTATTGAAATGTCTACGGCAAAGAGCCATTGCAGGCATGAAGTATGAAAGAGACAAAACAGCATGACTTTTCGCCGCATAAACTAATCCACAAAATGATTTGCTTTGCTGACCCCCATGCACCCAAAAGTCGTATCCTCCGATTTGCTGACTCTCCTGCAATTCCATGTGGATTCAGGAAAAAGGCAACGTTTCCCAGCTATGAAACCAAGTTATTGAATGTTCGGGTTCTAGATTGTAGAGTGCCAGAGAGTACATCTGAGGCAGCTGGAGCGACAAGTCTTCATGGGTGGTAGACCAGTTGGTCAATATGTGTGGTAGTGGGCCTTCCCAATTTTCCCTGCCCAACATCACCGGCGTATGGCTAAAAATGCTGCACCCTCAACATGACCGTCATCATGTCAACAAAAAACAATCTTCCAACTTCAAACAGTGATCTAAACACTTCTAATCTTCTTCCTCGCTTTCTTACCACTTTCCCATGGGTTTTCCATCCAATTTTGCAGCCCTCCATGGCTATTCCAAGCATCGTTGCGTGGCTTGCCATGTGGCAGCTCCGCAGGAGGCGGGCAACCAATCGGCAGCTTCTGCCTGTCAGTTTTATTCGATGACTTAGGACGATGTACCCATTAGACATGGTTATTTTTCCAAAGCTAAATAATGCTTAATGGCCACAGGCACAGGGTGATAAAAAGTTCTATACATATAAATAGTCCTGACCTCCATCTCAATTTCTGGGGGGTGGTCAATATTTTTTTTGAGCCATGGCCATGTCAATGCTTTTTGTTTATGCGCGGAAGAAGCAAGCAGAATGCACAAAGATATTGGCACATAAATGAAAACAATTTGCTTGCTTGAACTATCTCAAGCCATGAATGAAATAAGGCTGTTGAAGCCGGGAAGCAGCCACGCAAAATTTGGTTGTTGAATGTCCATCATTTGCATTCTTTTGCCATGTTTGAAGCATTACAGTAAATCATTCATGATGATTTCATCAATAAAATCGTCACAACCCCACAAAGACCGGCAGGGAAGGATGCCAACATCAAGAAAACTGTGGTTTTCTCAAATGTCCCTGGGTCTATCAACCAACTCCCAACATGGGTCTCCAACTGCGCCTCGTGTCCGGCACGACCATAACCTGAGAGGTTCTGCGCACGTCTGACAGATTGCTGGATTTGGGACGTCAAAAATCGTTGATATTCCCTGGATGTTCACCGCATTTCCCACGAAAATAGCTGGTAGTATGGATGTTCCTTGCTCCCTTCATATGGACACCTTCATGTTGGACTATCACAGGTATTGGCCCATGGCCCATGCTCATGGCTACCCAAGGTTTGCGACGATGTGCGACAGGGCCAGAACTAGTGGAGGGATTCCCTCAATCCAATGGCCGGGCATTCCAAACAGCACCCCGGGTCCAAGCCTCCAAAAGATCCACGAGTTGACAACCTGTAGGGATTGATGAGCATGATGCGCCAGGTTTATTGCGTGGTCCAATAATCTTGTTTGGGTCATCCAACTTGGCCTTTTGGCGACTTCGGACATTTAGGCAAACTTTCGCCTGCTTCTGGAACTGATTGAAACATATTGAAACTAAGGATTGCATCTGCGATGCGAGGTCGATTGTTGCTATCCATTGCTATCCCTTTTTTTGGTGCATTTCTGTCCTTTGTTCTTGGTACCGGACAGCTCAATGGAAAATCACTCAGATAGAGACTGTATAGTACCGTATAGATGATTTTACTAGCCCAAGTGTTTCCAGATGGGTACTTTCATCTTCATTGACTCATTGAGGGCAAACCATTCAAATCCCACAAATCTGATGCTTAAAACGTAGGTCCTCAATGTTTGCTCTCCAAACTCCCCGGATGTCCACGACTTCCTCTGGCCTGGCAGACTGCACATTTGGGGTTGCCTTCCTTGGTTCATGCGGGGCAGATCGAGAATGCAGCGACTTCCACATATAGATGAGCATCCTGGGTTCATAAGTAACATGTATATGTATATAATATATTGCAATATATATATATATATATACACAATATCATGCATATCATCTCATTACAGGTCCAGCTAAGGCTGAGGGCGAGCTGTTGGCCCAATCAAACGGAGCCACAATTTGAGGCAACAATTTGGACATAAATGAAGAGGAAAGCAGCACCTGGCTATGTATTGTAGTTAAAATGCCGACATATTGCTCCAACATGGCAGTGCAGGTTGAACCTCATCCCATGGCTACCCGGATCCTGCATCACACCAAGCGACGGCCGGGCCATGTGAAAGGCAAAGTTGGTAGGCCTCAGGTTGTGAGGTCGGGCTGCTTGTCATGGGTTTCCCATGGTTTCCCTAGGAAAGATGTGAACAACCCATGGTCTCGGGTTCGGAAAATGATCTGCAAATGGTGGGTTTACTACATTTATATACATTTCTACGATTTTCTACGCATTTCTATCTTTTTGGAAGCTACTACATTGTAGCCATCAGAAAAATGATGGGCCCCAGCACCCTGCCAAGTCGATGTGGGCAAGGCCAAGGAGTCAGGAGATGTCTGGATGATGTGATGGGGGATGCTGTTGGCTTCGGCTTTGACGCTATCTTGGTAGAAACACCCCACCCAGTCAGTCTAGTTGAAGATAGCCATAGCATCCAGCACCAACAAGGAATGGTAAGAGTGACACACAGCTCAAGGACTGGCATGGCAGCATGGATCCTTCTTTTGCTGCGGATGTGCAATTGCGGTACTGTCCCAAAGAGCCAGCATCGAATCTGGTCTGCTGTCCCTGAAGGGCCTGAAGGGCTTTGGTCCGTCACAAAGCGAAAACAAACGGAGTCTGGACGTGGGACATCCTCCCAACATCGAGATATCAAAGCTGTACAAGTTCCAGCCCCGCTGGATCGAATCCTCAGTACATTTCACAGGGAAGTGTCTCAGGCCTCTTGCAGGTAGTACTGTGAGTATCTGAAAGGCATCCACTGATCTGCTTCGCAGGAAATCCAAGAGCCACCCTTCTGCTTCACCTGCTTACACTCCAGCCACTTTTCGCCATTGACTTCCTTGGATTGGCGAAAAGGAGAGGCCAACAAACACATCACCGCAATCATCGGGAAATCCTAGATCTTGTGCAAACCATAGCTGCAGCTTGAATGGGCGAGCTTATCATCATGTTTTAACAATTGGGAAAACAATTCTTCCCCACAACTTCACCCAACAATTCTTGATCTTCCATTCCTTTCAATTGTGAATGCATATATGCTTTCGATTGATCGTATAAACGACAAAACAAAAACAGAGAGAACATGGAATGCCCAGACATCGGGTACCCCATCAATATAGTCATACAATGGTGCCAATGATGCAAGCCCCAGCATACCGCAGTGTTTTGATAGCCCATTCTTGGACAACCCCGAGAGGAGAAACAAAAACATGTGTATATATATATATATATGTATATATATATATAAAATCTATTTGTTTGATATGCTGATAATAAAGGTGACTCAAGCTCTACCTTTCTGTAAGGGAAGTTCATGTTAAAAAAAAACTGCAACAACAAAAGACTTGCAGAGCTTCATGCACAATGCCCTGCAACTGCGCTCCATCTCTAGGCCAGTTATCCATGCTGCCCTTCTTCCCGCTGCGAGGGTCGGCGCGCCAAAACATGCCCGTGCAGCCTGGGGCGTCCTTCATCAGGTCATAGGTCTTCATTTCAGCCATGCTGTGCGAAGGGCTGGGGGCTTGCTTGCCGAAGTTTCCTCAAGGTTCTTGGGCCCAAGGGTGAAGGATGTGAAGCCTTCGAAAGTGGTTTCGATTCATTTTACAGGATGGAATGCAAGATGTCTTCCCTAATGTTCCGAAGAATGAGGAATGGTTCTTGTGCAAATGGTGGCGCGCTATTTGTTAAAATTGCAGCATGATAGAGGCAGCACCTGCTTGGTGCAGGTGCAAATGGTGTCAAATTGGTTCGAATTGCCCATCTGCTCACCATGTTCCTGCATGTTCCCTAGGTTCATCTGAGTCTCGCATAGAGGTTTCAAAACTCAAAATCCAAATGTTCCAACCGGCCCAACTTTGAGCGCACCTTCATGTAGATGAACATCTTCAGAATTTGTTGTCGTGGCACGGGTTGGATGAATGGATAAAGGGAGAGCCACGTGGTTCTATCACGAATTTGAATGTCATGCAATTTCGAAAGGGACCTCCACACTGATATTTGACCCTCCTACTTTGCTTCTCCTTACAGTTAATTATCCAAGAATCTAATGTCTGCCAATTTCCATTGGGCACATGGAATCTCTAATGTCACATTCACACTTAGAACTTCAAACAAAGTGTCAGGCATGTACGTCCTATAGTTCACATGTTCAAAATCTCAGCTTATTCCGAGCGAAAATTTGGTACCCCCAATCCAGAAACGGTTACCCTCCTGTAAACGTTTACAGTGTAGTGGAAAACTCACCATTTGTAGATCATTTTCCGGACCAGAAACCAGTGGTTTTCCACATCTGTGCTAGTTTACCCTCGGGTATTCCATTAAATCCCACATGTAATCAATTTTCCATTTTTTTTGTCACATTGAATTTTCATGATTTTTCCAATTTTTCCCTGGTACCGTGACGAACCGGGAAGGTCCAACCGTCAAAGCTGGGACGTCCAACTGTGGCACCCGCGTCATTCTCACTGCCACACCGGGGGAGTTGCACCTGAGCAACAGCGGACGACTTTACGGTGGGCCATTCAACCATCAACCAGTGGGGATCTTAACATATTTTCACATAATTTGACCCGGAAACCATCAACAAATGGGCAGTTGAACTAATTTGACACTGAAGAATGGGGATTTACCAGCGATAGTGGGAGATTTCAGCAGTGGCAAATATATCGAGATTGTTGTAATGTAGCGGTATTCAACCCTCAATCGTTTTCAATAATCTGGTCCAAAAAATGTGGATATGATTCAATGTGACGGAATTGGGTTTAGGTCTCATGTCACAAAATCATGGATCTCACCATCCAAAAGGCATCAGCTTTCCCCAAGGTTCCTCGGCATTTTCCAACCAATTCTGGGACCGTGATGTGAATGTGTGTAGATTCTGTGGATGTTCAAAGCGGCATGAATGAACACATGGGTGTGTCTGGAAATGGGGTAGACCCCCAATTATAGCCATTTAATAGGGAAAACGATGACTAAGCATTGGGTTTAAGGATGCACTATTTTCAGACAAACCCACATGTGTGACAATGTGTGATTCTTTTTGGCAAGAACAATGGGCAAAATCCAATCAGCGTCTCGATAGAGTGGGGTATTCCCACACCGGACTGGGTCAACCATGGTCAACCACTCCCAACCCAGGATGAAAAAATTGCCCAGTTAGCTGAGGAAAACCAACAGCAACTGATCAGTCATATTTGAGGCACGCTGGTGGAACACCATTGGCCATACTTGGCCACCAGATTCATAAAACTGCAGTGTCTCGGCATCTCACATCGCAGGGTGCAAGTTATTATTCATCATGCAACTCAAATTTATAGTCTAGTTGACGGAACTATTTTCGACGATTTTCATTGAATTAAAACTTAGTTTATCCTGTTGATATTGCTTGGATTTACTTGGCATTTTTGCTTCACTGTTCTTCATCCTGGGCTCACATCAGCTGGAGCCCCGAAAGCCTCTCACCCTGGGCCTGTCACTGGCGGAGAGAAAGGCACGCCCTGAAGCGGCGAAGCGGTGTCTGAGAGCATCTCTAAATCAGATGGGATCCAGCTCATCCCATGAATATTTGTAGGTTTCCATACATGGGGGATCCCCCAAAAATGGATGGTTTATAATTAATGGAAAATCCTATTAAAATAATATCAATAACATCCGTTTATAGTTTGATCCTTCATCAATCAGTCGCAGCCAGGAGAAAAACATCAAAATTACTTTCCATGAGACATGTTCCACGATCATGGCAATCAGCACCAAGCCTTGGATGTGAAACGGACTCGTCCAGCTACCAGAGGCATCTGCAGCGCAGTCCGGGACATATCTCAGATTCTCCTGGCCGAACGGGGCGCCCGTTCGAAAACTCAGGACTGGACTGGCAAGCCGTGCCCCGAATTGTTAAACATATGGCGGTTTAACCCATCACAAACCAGGGCTCCAGATACTTTTAATCATCGGGAAATGATGGGAAATGTATAGGGACAAGATTCATTCTGGATGCAAACCATGAAATGAACCTCAAGCCCCCTGTTGCGATTCCATTGCATCCAGTATCCCAATTTCTTACAGGCCCACCGGATTTTCAAAAAAAACATCATTGATAAAGGCATCCAATTCATCATCTCTCCGATTCTGAAGACATACCATGGGTACACCCTAGGGTACCCCAAAAAATCATCAAAAATCCCATGGCTTAGCATCAAACAAATGCCAGGAGTCACTCAGAACAAAGCCACGCCTTTGGCACGTGGGAGCACCATCCCGGCTTCACGTTGGGACGTGTGGCTGGTGCGGATGGAGCTGCACCCAACACGGGGCCCTTGTCGTACATGCCTGACCCGAAAAAAGCCATGACTCATGGGTAAAAGTCCCAAGTCATAATGGTGGTGACCGAGGGTTTAATGAATGGTTGTTAATGATGGTTAATGATTGTTAACACAATTAATGAATGTTAATTAACCACCATTATTAACCACCATTGATGATATTAACCACCAGTGGTTGTTAATGAATGTTCATGATGGTTAATAATTCATACTGGCCTCTAGTGAGGTAAACACAAGGCCCAATGCCGTAAACCATCTCCGATAGAGGCTTATGAATTTGGGATTATGTAAAATAACACCCCAATAGATCGTTAGTGGGATTGTTTATCATTGGGTTTACATGGCTTTACCGCATTATATAATCACCTATTTTTTTCCAGGTGGGGTCTAGGTAGATGTGGAGATGTGGATGTGGTATGGTGTGCGTGCGTTGGAAAAAATGTAAGCATACAAATGCAGGATTTGCATAGAATCATTGCGGGAGCTGAGGATAAAATGTTGTGGGACTTCCAAAGCTAATGAATCTCAAATGGATCGGGAAAGGGATCAGAATTGATTAGATCATCCGAAAACAGATACAAACATTCTCATCATGCAACATGGTGTGGCCACATCAGGATGCCCCCGGTTGGCACCTCCCTTGCAGTCAGGGACATACTCAATGGCGCTAGGTGAGACCCATTTGCACCACTCCTGCGTCGGCCAAGAATGCTGGCCTGACTCACCATCTAATGGGTCAAGTGCGGGTACACGACTTTTGGGGAACATCAATGAGCGCCAAAGGTCACAAACAGGGTGGAACATAAATCTTTTGATTGGCAGCATGATCATCTCCCCATTCTTATTGTCTTAGTATGTCTTAGTGATTGAGTCACAGTCCGACAGCCCACTCAATTCGTGTTAAATCCGGAATGTTGCTGATGGGTTTACATTCAAAGGTCCAACCAATTCATGTTAAATTTCGAACTTCGCCAGTAAAAAACAACATCTCTGGGCACGGCGTGGATCTTCCCAGGTCGGCGTTCCCCCAAGACCCCGCTCCGGCTTGCCATCTGGCCCCAAGGGGCCAGTGCTGGGTGCCGGTTTCCCAAACCAGCAGGGAGGCACCACAAATTGCCTGGCAGGCCATTTCTTGTTTGCTGATTCTGGTGCAATTTTTTGGGATGACTGGATGACTTTCTTTTTTTTTCCGTAGGGAACCAAGGAGCAAATCATGAAGTTTGAGCAGGGTTGGTCCATAGCCTGATTCGCTTCTCAAATCCGAAGGGATACCATAGGGCCAAATCCACTAAGAAACTGTGGAAGGGCCACTAAACAAGTTGGATTGCAAAGGATGGTTAAGGGACTTTGCAGCCCCACATGGTCATTATCCACTAGTGTGCTAACTTGCTAAATCACTTCCTGGAAATTGTCGGAAAAAGGGTGTGCCTCAAAAGTTTATCCTCATTTTCCTATGGGTGTGGAATAGTTTTGGGATTTTTTTTCGCAACAAGTTTAGTTTTTTTTTGGATTTCTTGGCTGGTACCATTTGCCTTGTGTTTGCAATGGTTTTGAACTTGAACTTGCCATTTTGCATGGTATTTGCCACATTTGGGCAT
>BGPT01000004.1:320218-333487 GCA_003297045.1 Symbiodinium sp. clade C Y103
GCAGAAAAGCAAAAAAGCGGAGAAGCAGAAAAGCAGAGAAGCAGGAAAAGCAGAGAAGCAGAAAAGCAGTAAAAGCAGAGAAGCAGGAAAAGCAGGAAAGCAGAGAAGCAGGAATCCCAAAAAAAATCCTAAAATAATTAGCCCTCCTTTTCCTATTTTATCTGCGCCCTCTATCATTTTCCTATCAAACCGTCTATTGTTTGGGCATACGGTATACCATATCTCGCCAAACAGGCTTTGCGCAGCCAGCAGTCGAGGTGCACCAACCACGGGATGTAGCCACACCAATGCGGGGCGCTGGTCAGTAGCTTACCTCATCCAGTGATCTGCATCTGAATGTCTGCAAGGTGAGGCCCTCCAGTCATAATTTGGCTGTTAAACCAAATGCACGAACTATCGCTGTATTCCCCATAAACCCTAGTTAACCAAGTTTCAAGTCAGCTTAGCTATGGGGTTTCACCTTGTGGTACCACAAGTAAATGTAAGCATCAACTGGCATTTGACTGCCTTTAGATGCCTGGCCAATTCTTTTTTTTTGATGCCTGTTTTAGAAAAGTCCCACAATTGAAGTCCCACATCAACCCCCCCGCATGCGTGGGAAGCAGGCTTGCCGAGCAGCCATACACCGTGGCGGAGCTATTCTCTGCAGATTCCTAAGGGGCTGCGATGTTGCAATCCCCAGGATGGGAAAAATGGGGGCGTTTCGCAGGTTGAAGCCATCTCGTCATGGATAATCTTAGCCCAAAATGAAGGAAGTTTTGGATGGATACCAGACATTCCCCATGCATAGCTGCAAGAAAATGATGTAGATCGGCGACAGCATCGTCATGAGATGTCACGGGCTGCTTCCCTTGAAGCTGTCCCTGCTTGACGCACCCCCAAGAAACATAAAAAAGTAAAGACAGAAAAGTCTAACTAGAATAATGGATAAGAACAATGGTGAATGACTTTCGAGGTTGCTGTGAATTCAAATGTTGCCTTGCTGTCCCATTTGCTTCATGTTCTTTCCTCATCCATCCTCCATGTCCAATTTTTCTTGGTCCACTCCCTGTTTTGTCCGATTCTTTATTCTGTTACCCTCTGGTTATTTAACATAGCCATGGAAAATCCCCTACAATAAATGGAGGTTTGTACCTGGGAACATCATCCAAAATTACTCTAGCAATTTTCCATGGCTATGTTAGTCATAACCAGAGGGTAAATCCACCTGTTTGTTGGTTCAACTCCCGTATTTCGCTTGGGTCGATCTCCGTCGAGGCTCCATCTCTAGAAGCGTCGGTCTCCACGCCAGGTTCGCTTCACGTTGTCGCCTCGGACCGGAGTCCCAGGTGTTTTCGAGGATTGTCCGGATCGATCGTCGCGGAATTGATGGGCATAATTGATGGGAATAGATAACATGGAATAACATCATGGAAACTAGATTGGATTTCCTTAGATTTGATGGTCAACACCATTGGTTTAAGTCAAAGAATACCATGGAAAAGCTATGGTCACCCCATGTCTTCCCCCCTAGATTTGATGGTCCAGACCAGTTTCACCCATCCAACCCATCCCTTGGTGAAATGAGATGATCCTCCTGGCTGATCTGCGGCTATGACTAACATTAGCCATGCCATGGCCCATCGAAATAGATGATTTATGGTGATTTCCCCATTAAAAATGGAGAAAAGTACCAACTATAGGCCCCATAAATGATGGTTTTCTTGGACAAACCCAGTAGGAACCTTTTCAGACATTCCGACCAAAACAGCATCCGAGCAGCAACCAAAGGGACTCGATCTGGTCGCTGCAGTCCTTGGAGAGAAACAAATTGAAGAATTCGCCTTCGGCATTACAAGTAGAGGTGCTTAAGCAGTGCCTACCCTACCAACTCTCCCTGGATCTGACGGTCTGCCCACCATGGCGCGACTTCATCTGAGAAGTGTGCGGGGGGTTTGCATTGATCATTTCATAGTTGTATGCATGTTCACAACTAGAAATCACACACAGTACATATTATATTTCATAGTCCCGCCAAAAAGGTAGAACAATTACTTGCCCAAGCATCACCACCCCAGAATCAGCTTTCGCATCTTTCAGGGGGTTTTCCAACGTTTCAATTCGCCAAGACTCAGGAGAGTAGTGCTTTTGGGCTTCAGGAATGTGCGCACACCAGTCCGGTTTCCTTGGTGGTCCCTTCGCTTCGGCGCTGGGACTGCCATGGACTACTGGGAGTGTTGTTTTTCACCATTTCATGGAGGTATCATGTGGACAACTGGATATCATGAGGATAGTGATTGCATGATGGGACAGGGATGGAATCGAATGAATCGACTGTTGAAACAACTGTTCTGGCTACTGCTTGTGATTCTCAAGTGGTGCAAAAGTTCGCGCACAGGAACTCTTTGACGTAGTTCGTCGATGTCAGCTGGGACAAGTACATGCGTAAACAAAGAAACAAGATTCCTGTACTTTACAGTGCGCACACACACATACACATTTCTTTCAATCAAAACCATGTCTAAAACATATCTAAACCATTCTAAACCAATGAGTGGATGTGAAGGTCATCTCCACTTCCTACCCATAATTGGCCAAACCCTGGCCCTGACCAAGTCCATCACCGAGCAACACGGCTTTCTTTGTGATTTTGGTGGGTGCTGGTGGTGCCTTCGGAGTGGCACCCAAATCGGAGCACTCCTGGGGCGGAGGAGTTCTGGGGAGTTGGACTTTAATGTGAGTAAAGCAATAGTAAACCATCCCCAATTTTAGCATAAATGGGTGGTAGGTGTAAAGCATCAAAATGTGGGTGGTTTATTATTGCTTTATTAACTTTACTTATCCAGCTGATATGTAGAAATCTGGATGTTGCCAACTCAGCTGATTTTTGTTGGTTCTTACCCAATAATCGGTCTGGATCTAGACAGATTCGGGTATTGCCACCTTAATTAGCCATAGAAATCACAGAATTTACCAAAATGAAAAGCATTAAACCAGCCACGATGAAACGTGGGTGTCAATAGCAAACTTAAGCATCAGTATATCTCTCATCTACCTGTTGATTGCCAAAAAGCCTGCACCAAGTCAAATTTCCAGCCATCGCAAATTTCATAGAAATTCAAGATTAGAGAGCCCATGTGGCCTTAGGGTGACACCCTCCAGAGGCAATCTGGACATGACAAACATCTTCCATAGAAATTCCAGCTTAAACATACCTAGTCAAGTCATTGTTTCCTTCTTGCTTTTCAAACATCCGCATCTCCCTCCCTTCCAGGGATACTTACAATCATCGCTTCACTGAACATCTGATAAGGTCTAACAATCTATGAGCCCCTCAAGCGATACTTACTCAAGGTTATTAAGGGGTATAACTATGGGATTATAACCTCCATAGGTTGGGGTATATATATATAATATGACATAACTATGGCCGAACCACTACAACTATGGTGAAATCTAACCCACATCCACTATGGTTCCACTGCACCGCTCGCTGAGCGCGTCCTCCACATAGGGCCTGGCACCATAGGAGACATGCTGACACCAGGCAGGCTTGCCATCTGGACCTAGTGGTTCCCGGCTCTTCTCCGGCTTCCCAAACCAACAGGGAGGCACCTGGGTGCAAGAGGTGTTTTCTGCAGCACTTGAGGGATCTATCACCCATAAATTGGCCACTTAATGTGGAGAACGATGATAAGCCACGGGATGTTTGGGGTATGCTGCATGCTGTTCTCAAAGGGATCAATTTGTTTTAAGAAACGCTCGACTTGAAAGGATGCCATTGAAAGTGGTGGTTTCCAGACCTGAGCCATGGGACTTGAGATCCTCTTGCCATTCTTAGTGAGTCAAAAGTTTCCACCAAGACACAACAAACTGCACCAACCAGGGGATATGAGCGCACCAGTGCGGTGAATCTACAAGCAACTTCCTGAAATCGGCGGCGAACATGTGGGACACTTGGGAGGCGCGTCTGTGGACCCTAGTTATCCCTTACCCAAAATATAGCAACCCCAGAAACCCTAGATATTTTTTTTGTGGGATTTAATGCTGAGGGGCATGGGTTATGATGATTCCCTGCTCCTGTGTGTGACATTTGGAACTGCCAATGATTTTGGAACAAATTGCTACTATGGTGGTCTCAGTTGATCAGTCCTCTATCTGCTGAAGGCTCTGTAGAAAAGGTGACCGCAGAAAATAGTGCAACAATCCATTGGACTAGTTTGGTGAAAACATGGCGTAATCTTGCGCCCATCCGTCACAGTGAATAGCATGACTCCAGCGACATTCTACCACCCCAACTTCAACTTGACCCAAACTGGCTTTGGGTCATTGCTCAAATGGAACATTTACAGGACACTTCTTGGCCGGAAAATCCATCTGTTTCCTGTTGAACCAAACCTCCTCAAGGCGCATCATGCAGCATGCTCCAAGCTTCCCGTAGAGCCCTTCCGACTCAGTGGAGCCTAACCTGAGTCGGAGCAGGTCGCCGACCACTCCGATTTCGCACCATCTCTGGCAATTTACGGTTCAAAAATAGAAACCAAAACGAGAGAATTAGAAATATATCATATCTATACGCGTTGAATATGGTTCAATCCCTATTGTCATCCCCTTTCATCATGTTTATACAGTATACATGACTGACTTCTCAATACTTTTCAAGGTTCACCCACCAAGGTGCTCCATTTTGACTTGCAGCAGCTGCGTGCGAAGTTGGGCCAATTCCATGGCCTCTTCCTGTCAAATCAGAGGTCAAGTAGTCGCAGTTCAATCAATGCACATCATTGCCAATCCCAACTGACTGATCGGAAATGAGTGGTATAAATGGTATAATTAGATATTAAATACCCGTCCCCAACTTGAAGGTCTATTGTTGGGATTGCGACATTAAGCCTTGAGAAGCGTCTGCAATGCGTCACCTGAACTCTGGATTGCCGGGGTAACCACCCAATTGATCAAAAGGGTTAACCATGGTTTAAAAAATCCAGTGGTTGACATTGCTTATACTTCAAATTGGGCTTATCCAACCGTTCCATTGGGGGTTTCCACAACCCCATGTCTTCGTATGGTTTCATGTGGTTTCCGCGTCACGGTACGACGTAGGTTGCGGCACATTTTGGGAGTGCCTTCGGACGTAGCTTTGAGATGGTTTGAAAGTGCATGGAAAAGCCTTGAGAAAGGCTCATGGTACATCGTACGTGCGAAACGAGTTTAAAGGACAGCTAGTTCAATATTGTCCTGCCAGGAAAAATAGATGGGCCGGTTTGGTATATTATGAATTATCATCTACCTACTATTGGCTGTTGAAGGGCGGGAACCCTCTATTAACCACCCAGTGGGTAAAGGACATCTATGAGCTGGGTCCCATCAAGCTGCTTGAGCTTCCCACATCCCACATCCCTCCTTTCACCACATGCCTCTTCCACACACTGGGCATCACTGCATGCTGCCAGGGCCTTCCCAGCAGCCGCCAGGCACAAAATTCGAAATGCAATGGCCATCTACGAATGCGCGCAAGGCGGCGCGTGTACAGTGCGTTGCGTAGGTTTTCGCTCTGCACACTGAGCCAGAAGACGCCACAAGACAAAGGCTTACATAGCATGGTGCGATTGCGTTTTTTCTTTTTGGTCACCCTGGCCTTCCAGGTGTGTTCTATTGTGTTATATGATGTGCAACATCAGCATTTCAGCTGTTTGATGGACCTCAAATGGGAGAGGTGCCCAACCCCGCCCTGCTCGTCTCCAGGTCTCTAGGTCCAGCACTGGCTTGGCACCGACCTTGCGTGTGACCTGAGGGCTTTCAGGATGATGTCTGCGTCCAGGTGGCAGGACTGAAACAAAGCGGAATGCCATCATGGCGATTGCACCATATTGAAAGGAAAGAAACAAACCCATCACAAATCACCATATCATTGTCCTTGTCCTCATCCTCCACATCCTCCTCATAGTCACCAACATCAAACCCACAAACAACCACAAACAAAGCACACACCTACAACTACAGCAGCATTTCCAACACGATCTTAACACCATCCCCTTTACCTTACCCCAACATCCCATGCCGAGTAGCTGAGCATAGACGGGGTGATACCCAGGCTGCCCAGGATTGTAGTGTCCAGGGCCAACCTTCCTGGACGTTGCTTTTGCGTGGCTTTTGCCATAGGGAAGAGTTGGCTTCAACCGGGGTCACAACTGCGTGATGCATTGTTTTTTGTTTTTTGTTTCTAAATATTTGGAGGAATATATATATATGCACATATTTTATATTTCTACATGCATACATAGATATGTATGCATAATATTGTACAATGTATAAATATATAGACACGTGTTTTACTGTAAAATGACTATGCCGATATCACAATTGCATGTGTGATCCATCAAACACATTATATGCGAGATAAATCTACAATTGAGTCATTACTTGGAGTGTGGATAGTCCAAACCCCTTGGCCTTCCACAAATTCCTACACTGATGCAGCTCCCCAAACCATTTGGGGTTTCCATCTCAGAATGGACCTTGCGCCAGGTAGTCCTAACAGTTGTGGGGATCGACTGCATTTCAACATGTACTATATTGTACTATAAATGAACAATCAAACGCCCTCTCTATGCAGAACAAACAGTTCACTGCTTTCGCTCAGAATTACCCTCTGGTACTTTAACATAGCTATGGAAAATGGCCCACCGTTCTTCAACATGGTGATTTTCCAGTTCGCAAACTGTGACAGATTACCAAAGGGTAACATACTATTTACCTATCCAATTTTCCCTTTTAAAATCCCATGTGTTCGTTGACCCACATCCTCAGTTTTGGTCACCATTCCAATCCTTTCAAATCCCCATTTTATAGCTTGACAACCTCATGTTTCTTTGTCCAACCACCTTTGTCAAAAAATATGTATATACGTATGTTATACATACACATGCATATATACATATATATATATATATTAATTGCCATTCTTGATATGGTTTGTATTAATGACATCTCTATTTTCTCAGAGCTCATGGCTCAAAATTCCCAGGGTTCCACCTCTCAATGCTTTGTTTACCGGAACATCTACCAGCAACAATGG
This sequence comes from Symbiodinium sp. clade C Y103, assembly GCA_003297045.1. Lineage (NCBI taxonomy): Eukaryota > Dinophyceae > Suessiales > Symbiodiniaceae > Cladocopium > Cladocopium sp. clade C. The sequence goes on from BGPT01000004.1 coordinate 327,276, forward strand.
TTTTTTTTACCACCATTTAAAGGAGTTTCCTATAGTTTCTTCCCATTCTTTTTATCATCCACATTCGATCAGATCCGAATCCCCATGGTCTACCATCGCCTTCCCCATGAACATTGCCATACATTGAGGTGAAATACTCCGTTTCCAGACAACCCCAAGTCATCTTAAGTTGGTTTTAAATTCCAACAGATCCAATTAAACCACCATGAAATCCCATGAATGTGGCTAAAACAATGCCATTAGATCCCACCCATGACTGGGAATGGTTTATACAACCTATGGTGAAATTGGTGATGGTTTATTATGGTTTTACCAACATTAAATCCTTATTGTTACATGGTGCACTCCCTAAATCCCTCAGCTCCCTCTGAGCTCCCCCGGCGCGGGGCCAACGGGCGGCGTCACGGGCGGCGTCGCTGGCTGCGCCACCGGCATGGGTGGATGGTGGAAGCCGTGGGCTGAAGCCACTGAGGCCATGGGCCTCCGGCGAGCTTGAGAATAGTAAGAATTCATGGAAGACAATACTTATATGTACATATATATATATATATCATCTATCTATCCATCTGTATATGTATATATCTATCTATCTATCTATCTGTCTATCTATCTATCTATCTATCTGCAAATATATATATATATATATAGATTGCTATGTTACTATATTATGACTGTTGATCATATATATTATCTATATTACTATGTTACTATACGTATTACTATTACTATGTCACTATATTAACTATACAAATAGTACTTAATTGAGAATAGTAGATATTACGATGTTACCAACGTATTATGATGACATTTTTTTCTTCAAAATATCATGCTGTTCAATAATAATAACAATAATAATAATAATAATGATAAATCATCTTAATTCAAGAATGGGGATTACTTTTGAGGATCACCCCACTTATTAGCTGGTTAGTAAGTGGGGTTATAACCCAGTTAGAAGTGGGATAACCTTGCTTTGGGGGGCTACTAAGTGGGATGATCCTCTAAGTACCTAATTGGGACCACTTTTTACTATTGACAATACACCAAAAAACAATTCATGATAGTAGTAAGCTGGGAGAATTCAATCATTATATACTATTATTAGTGCTATTATAAGTATTATGCAATCATTGTGGGCAATCCGAAAAACAAAAAAACATTTCCCAAACCAAATGAGTAAGGCCATTTGGGATGATGCTACCCCCCTACTGACCGTCATCGATTTGGTGAGGTCAAATAGATTAAACCATTCCAAATTTCACCATAAATAGGTGGTATTCACCCTTCCCAGTCACGGGTGGTTTATGGCATTGTTTTACCCACATTATGATTAGTGATGACCAATCATTAATGATGACTGTACAGTATTATTGTTTGCTGTCATTGTTTACTATCATTATTGTTACCATCAGTTGATTACCGACTGGGGACCAGTTATCACTATGCATTGGAACTATTATCAACCATTGATGATCGTACTTGGCAAGAATGCCATTCCTTTAGTAATAAACGAACTTATTCATTACAATATTTCCCAAACCAGATTCAGACCTTTCCCCCTTTGTTTTGGTCCGCCCTTTTTGATCTTTTTGAGTAATAAATACAATGTTGTTGAACCTATGGGGTTAACCACAATGATACTTATAATGTTCAAGTAGTGAGGCTTGCCAACAATGATCAAACTGCACATTAACGCATTAACATACATTAACAAACAATGGTGATAACACATTGAGCATTATGAATTTTATTGTGACTCCCACTTAGTTTCTAACATTTTCTAACGCCTTTTCGATTTTTTTTTTAAAATCATTTTGGGCATTGTTACTACCATTGAGAATGATGTTTAATTAAATTTATGGGGTGTAAACCATGATGATTGTATTAAGGGGTTGATGCGAGGGAAGTTCTACAGGACTCCATGGAACAAACCAGCCAAAGACAGGGTCCTGTCATTTTTTCCTTATAAAGCAATTCTGGGAGAATAGAGAGTTATGATCAGAATTGTCTTTCTGAATCATGTTTTGTTATCATCAATGTTGACTTTGTCATCAATATCAATTTGTTTGTTGGATATTTATAGGCCAGGAAGCGTGCTACAATTTCGTCGGAAAATGGACATGTCCCAGCCGTGCTTTTTTCTACAAGTGGTGTCGTGTTTATTTTTTTTGCACCCAGTTTCTGGCTTTTCTTGTTGCAGCCATCTCTGTTCATGCAAGATATGGCAAAATTCACTATTATCCACCATTTTGCCTGGTAAAACCCCGCAGTTTTGGACACCTTTAGGCAAATTAAAATGAGCATATGCAAAAATACGCAAGAATCCACCATGTTATTAGGCAGTAAAATCTATATTTTTGGGGGCAAGGTGCACCCAACTAGCAGAATCGCCAAGTGCCCCCACCGTGGCACGTAGCCATGCGGAGGAGTGTGGAGATGCCTTGGAAACCCAATGCCAGAAACCTACCGTTTGGATAGTTTACGCGGCCCATTCATGGCTATTGTGGGCATGGCTTTTTTATTGGGTTTACATGGGCTTACCGCATGAATCGTGTTTGAGTTACAGGGTTTCCACTCTTTTTTCAACCCGAAAAACTCGAACATCTAGACATATGGAAATTTGATGAGCCAAAAATACTAGATAAGGGCTCTGATTGATTTGTGGATGTTCCAGCTGGCGTTGTAAGATTCTGTAAAAACAATCCGGGTTTCCACCTATCTGCACTAGAGAAAATTACAAACAAATATGGACTTTAAGCAACCACCGGGCTGTTGGGCGAATACCATTGTAGTAGCATCTAGTAGCACATGAAATCAGTCTTTGGGTAACCACCTAATCGGCGATTGTTGAATCCAGGCAGCTACTAGGCTCGTAGCCTGGACTTAGCAGGCCGTTCAACTTAAACCACCTACAGCAACCCCCAAGAGACAACTCCATCGAAATCCTACTTCAATCCTGGCAAATTCCACAACCTGTTCCAAATCTTTTTGGGGTTTTCCATGGGATTGAACCCGAGAGCTGTCAACCACAGGCGACAGCGACACCAAGTTGCTCTGGAAGTTCTTCTGCGACTTTGGCCTGCCACCGGTGGCCCATCAACATGGTAAAACTACGTGGGGCATGTACAATGTGAGAATAACATAGAATAAACATGAATGAATGGATCATATGTTGTATATCATTTTTATTGCTATTCACATCTATTAACTGTTATTGACAGTAACATTTCTGGAATGTTCTTAAGGGATTGCCATTAAGCAAAGCTGCAAAATGGACCATGCGCGGAAGAAAATCAATCAACCCCTGCCCAGCGAGGGGCTGGGCCGCACTTCGGCACGGCCGAGTTGCGATTTCTTCATGTCTGGGGACGTCTGGGGACGTTTGGGGATATTCATGAGCTATGAACTCCACACAAACTACCCTCCAGTAATCAACCGCGAACTAAAGCTCCATTGAGTTAGGGGATATCCAAGCTAGCCCATGTTTAATTACAGAAGGGGGGAACCGCATTGTTGGTGAAATCATGTTAAGTCCCATCAAGTCCCATCAAATCACCATTTCTTGATGCTTAATTAAACCGTCATTTTTCATAGCAACGATCCCCAACAAACGCTGCCCTCCAACCGGATCCGCCTGAGGCGTTCCAAGAATCCTTCCGTGCACCGTCCGTCGCTGCCCGCCGTGGTCGTTTCGTCCCTGGGGCTTTGAGGTCTTTGGGTTTGTCCGAAAATGTCGTGTACCCCTAAACCCAGTGGTTAATGATCATTATCCCTATTGAATGGCTATAATTGGGGATATGATATACCCTATTTTCAAAAACACTCATTTAGATTCATTTAGAGGTTTCTTAAATTTCTTGCAACCAATTTAGAATGGCTGAGAAAGCCCTCTGGCTCTCTTGGATCATGTTCATCAATGCCACACCCATTTGCATGGGATGGTTTTATGCTTGTTTGCATTCCAATCACTGAACTCCACGAGGAATCTGGAGGATCCCAAATTACCTGGGGAGATGACCGACCATCCCCTCTGATGGGGAAAAAACACATGTTTTGACCCTGGCTCAGATGGAGGATGAGAGTCTTTCCCTGGCACCCAGCACACCACTCCCCTTGGCACATGAGGGAACAGAGGAGACTCGGACCTCAGTTTTCACAGCGCAAAACAACAGCGGATCCAATGTGTACAGCATCATAGACTCAGAGGTCATGTGGCCTTCGGCTAGAACCATCCCCCAAAGAAGGCATTGCCACACAGCATCGAAGTAGATGGATCCAAGAATCCAAAAGAAATAGTGTGCTAATATGTGCTAATGATTTCAACAAAAATTAGCTAAACCATCGAATTATACATCGGGGGGCATTTTCATCCATCTTCCATAGCTATGCTAATTTACCAGATGATAAAATTTACAGTGGAAACAAAATCAAATGAATATGGGAACATGAAGGTAGTAGCAAAAACTCAGATCCAGATACCCATCATCCAATACCGACTCCGGTGGAAGGCTGCCGCTCTGTTTGGACCTCCGGATCCAGGCGTGAAGATGGATCAAAACCCTGGTAAACGTACCCTAAGTCATAGCTGGTATAGCTGGATGGTTCAAAACCCCAAAATATGTTGTAATATTTTGATATAGGGACCAAGCCCCGAATTCACTACTCAACAGCTGGATTGGATTCACAAATGATTCACAATGACCTACCCACAAGCCTGAAGGCATGTGGATTGGCATGTGGATGGAGAATGACATCTCTTGATGCCGGTCTCTGGAATGGTATACCCTCCGACAATCAAACATGGCAATGGGAAATCCCCTATAGATGGAAGTTTTCATGGGAAAATCATCTGTAAATGGGCAATTTTCCATTTCCACGTTTGATTGGCGGAGGGTAATTAAACAACAGAACGGAAGAGCAAAAATCGAATCCTAACCTACTAATCTTGCTACATCTTGCTACCCTTTTAGGCCTACTATGGGATTTGGATGGGAGAGGTAGGTCAGGAATAAATTACCAGCAAGATTAAGATCTAGCCCCAAATTATGCTTTCTGGGGGGATGGGGGTTGTACCAACAACAATGGGACTGCTGGGACCAAAGTCAACAACAACTTAATTCAGTTGTAAACTGCATTCTGCATAGGTCCCATGACCTCAAAATAGCCACTGAAGGCGAGCCAGCAGCCCACTCTTGTGGTGTCCATTTGTTTGGAAGTCAAAGAGTGAAAAGCGCAAGAAAGTATGACAAATGATTTGGGATAGGGCTGGGGAGCGAAGATGAAGGCAATGGTAGTTTTTGGCCCATCCCAAGAACATGAATCCATTTCTATGATTAGCCCAGGCAGAGGAATCAACATTGAGAATGTTCCATGTCGCCAAGCTGCTTTCATTGGGTGTCCCGGCATCCCAGTATCCAATCTTTTGTTGATCATTCTAGAATTCAGTATGTAGGTTCAATCCCTGCTTTTTGATAGTTCTGGCATTCTGGCAGAATCTCCTCATAAATAAGTTTGAAACCTGGAAACAATGGAGGAAACGGAAACCATGATATGTCTAGTTCACATTCTGGAAACGCTTTTCGATCTTTCTAGGGGCTTTTGTGGGACAAAGCAATCCCCCTTCCAAAATCAAAACGTAAAATCCCACTAAACTAGTTATAGATTACAGTTCTTTTCTATCCTTTTGGAAGTTACTGTGCTATGCATGATCGTTTTTTTGCCATGTTTGTGCTGGAAAAAACCAGGTCTTCGGCGAGCCACTGGCTGCGGACGCCGGCTTCAGCGGCTTCAGCCCCGTCCTGGCGCCCCGTGGAAGGCATCAAACATGGAGATTCAACTAGGACAATTGGGATCAATTGGAATCATCAAGTTTTTTGAAAGGAATAATCTCAACCACCATCAACCAGGATTCTAGAGGCGAATCTTATCCCCTTACGAGTTACCCCTGGATGTTGGGACCCCTATTTTTCTATCAGAAAATGCAGGTTTCAAAATTACAGTCCCTAGAAAAAAGGAATCTGATAAAAAACCAGAAAAATGANCCCCTGGATGTTGGGACCCCTATTTTTCTATCAGAAAATGCAGGTTTCAAAATTACAGTCCCTAGAAAAAAGGAATCTGATAAAAAACCAGAAAAATGATTCCAGAAAAAAATAGGGCCTGACAAGTCAGCTACTTTTTTCAAACTAAAAACGGATTTCTCTAGAAAAGAG
>BGPT01000004.1:336400-362618 GCA_003297045.1 Symbiodinium sp. clade C Y103
TAGGGCCTGACAAGTTTGAAGTCTTCCAGAATCATGAAAAACAGGTTTTATAGAATGATGGGGCGGACACATTTCAATGTTTCCCAAATGTTTCTCCGAGAATTCTCTAGAAAGCACATGCCTTCCAGGGGTGTTAACTCCCCTNAATGTTTCCCAAATGTTTCTCCGAGAATTCTCTAGAAAGCACATGCCTTCCAGGGGTGTTAACTCCCCTGATTTCCTAGAGGATACTCGTACAAGGATATTAAAACGATCGAACACCTTCTCCATGATGGCCGTCAAATTGAAAGTTGCTGCATCCAACTCATCCAGCTGAGCCCCAGCAATCATGGGGATCCTGTGCCATTTCGAGTGTGCGGAAATCAGTGTATCAGGCCTGCTGTTCCTGCTGACACTGCTGCCATCGTGGATGCGACACCCACAAAATCCACTTTTTTCAGTTGGTCGAGCCAATCATCGATGTGAAAAAACATCACTCTTGAGGTGTCCCAGCGGATGCCCGTCTGGAAAAGCCGAGACTTCAACTGCGGATAGTCATAAACTGACTGCAAAACAAAAATGCTACCATACTGAGTGTAAAGCCGAATCAAGATTTTGTACGCCTCCTCGTGGAATTTAGGCTCCTTGTTGATGTTGTGGAAGGTGGATTGCCACCCTCAGGAAAAGCATGACATAGACGATGTCATGCTTTTCCTCAACGAACCAGTCCACGCGTTTCCAAGACAAGTCCTAAGTCGTTGGCCCGATTTATTGTGAAACTTGGGCATCCAAGAGAAACACATGCCTGAACTCCTACTTTCCTGCACATGTAAGACGTGATGATGCCTCGCACAGGAAAACCTGCATGTGGGGCTCTCGAAGCAAACGTCTTGAGCAATGCCACTGAAAAATGATGCATCTGCTTGCAGTCCAATTCCGATGAATATGGATGGTACATTCAGCTGCTCCGCTGCTTGAAGCACACCACGGGTCAATGTCTCTACTGGTTTTGGCAATCTGTCTGACTTATGATCTGCATTGATCTGACTATAAAGTATGTTCGCCATGGTACCAGAAAGGCATCTGGCAGCATCCCTGTTGGTGATTCCATCGTGGTGTATGGGTTCAAAAGGTTTTTGGTACCGAATTTCCAAATCGCATTGCCAAGGTTGTTGTCCATTGCCATTGCCATTTCCCAAGCTTGTGTGTGATTGGTGAAGTTTAGGCGGCTTGCAGGTTCTCGCAGATTGCCAAAGTCTGGCATGTGGATGGTCTTTCTGCTAACCATCCGAACTCTGCTGGGACTGCTGGGAGATTGTCGAAGTGCATCCAACAGCTGCTCGTAGTCTTGTGCGATAGCTCCTTTCCCAAATTCTGTTTCGCTTACGTTCAAAGGATGCGCTCGAACAACTGCGCCTATGCACCCTTTACCTTGGACACAAAGTTACACAAAGGCCCACATTCGCTTCAGCCACTTGGCTCCGACCTGCTAGGAGTTTCTCACAAAGCAGGTTTGACATATTTGGGCCCCAGCGGGGAGCGTGCCCAGATCATCTGTCACGCGCATTTTTAAGCACGTCGAATGCGTCACTCTCCCAGCGCACGCGGCTACAGAGGAAAGTGGCACCAAAATAAATTCCCCAGAATCCTGTGGTAGTGCACATGTGGGATTGCCAGTCATTGCAATCGACATTGTTGTTAGTATAGAAATGTTCCAAACTGATTTGGTTTGGAAAAGCAAAACAATGGCAGCACAAATCGCAATAGTCAAGCGTGGTGGCAAGGATGCCGACAAAAAAAATGGTTTGCAGTCACTGCATTTTTTTTTGTCGGCATCCTTGCCTCCACGCTTGCATTTCGTTGGAATTGTCATTGGCAAATTTCCTTTTACAAAAGAATATGCGATTGCCCCAAGGGTAGCAAGGATCGCCCCAACTACGCCGATCCATGTCACTGGTTCCTGCAAAAAAACAATCGCAGCCATGATGACCACAACCCGCTGCAAAGAATTCAACACGCTGTGCGATATAGGTTGTACCAATGATACAACCCAAAAAGATGACGCCTGATAGAATCAAAAATATACACATGATTCTGCGAACCATGCCAAAAGGTGCTTGGGCGGAACACCTTTGTCGATTGCATTGGACCATGTACCCGAAAGAGAACCAAAACCACCTGTCACGAGCAAAACGAATGGCAGCGCAAGACCACTTCCAGTGATTGTCATCACGCCAAGTTGGTTTGTTTTGTTCTCTGATTCTCACCCAATTGCCCAACGTCTCCATGTTTTTGCGCCAATACATTTCGAAAAGCACAACAGGTGCTTGATAACATCGCAAATATAAAGCATGATGCATTGTACTGCCAAGAAGTAACTGCTAAATAAACACCAAACGCAATCGGTACCCAAGCCAAATACGTCAGCGGATGCAAACATTGTCCCAAGACCAGTGCTGAAACCAGGGCATTCACAGCTGGTTCCAATGATTTGACGACATGGGTGAATGATACATTCCCATTGGAGAGAGCAGTACTTATACTAAATTATATGTTGTTTCTCCATGTTTCTTCCATTGCCCAGCTTGTTTACCAAAAGGTCTTCTCCACTGGTTTGCAGTTTACTCCCGATTTGGTTTCTTCAACAATTCCGATGTTGGCCAGCCCGGGGATTTCATACTGCTGTGTCCCCACATCTGCTTGTTGGTAGCCAGAAAAGATCAGCCAATTGGGGATCATCATTCCATTTGGGATGGAGAAATCACCAGTTTCTCCTGGGTAATCCACTATCCTTTGTTGGGTGGCTCCAATTTTGGCTGGTCAAATCCCCATTTCGGGTGAAATTCCTATGGTTATCAAATCCGAAGTTCTGCTCTGCCCACCCAATTGGCTGGTGGAACCATGTCAAACCCAGGATATTTCTCGAGAATTCCCCACATTTTCGCTGGTGAAATGCCACCTTTTTCCCTTACTTCAGCCACCACCACCCCCAACGGAACCAGGCCACTCGCTCTCCGAGAACCTGCCGGACCAGAGGAAGATCTCCTCGTCGGCCCGGTAGTCGCGATCGGCAGCCTCGTGGGAGGTTCCCACCATTCGTACATTGTTTTCCGAGGGAAACCAGGGGTTTTCCACATCTATGTTTACCCCGGCGTAAATGAAGTTCTACGAAAATAGGGATTCATTGTGATTATAGTGATACTTGTCGTCTATTTTTTGGGGTTACTATGTATATATCTATACAATAATTCATATATTATACATATATGTATTTATATGTATATATTATTTGTTCAACACTGAGTATTTCGACGTTATTAAACCAACGAACCGTCAGACTTTGTGTCCAGCTTGTGGACCTTCCTGAGATTCTGGCGCGCAGCAGCACATTTCTCTCCTAGGAAGATCAGATGAGGAAGCGTTCTGGTCCCAACGATTTGGGTGTTTCCTAAAATGGGGATACCCAAAAATGGATGGTTTATAAAATGGAAAACCCTATTAAAATTGATGATTTGGGGGTACCCCTATTTTAGGAAACCTCCATTTGGACAAATTTGGTAAACTCAACGGTAGACCATTCCCAAGTCATCACCATCTTTATGGGTGGTACAAACCATCCCCAGTAGTTGTTTATTGCATTGGGTTTCCCGCATTGTATGAACATGTATGTATGAACAATCATTAGAATTCACCACGGAGAAATATTCAAATCGCACGTGTTCAATCACCACATTCGCAGTGAGCAGTGCTTCCAAAATCGGATGAACTAGGCAACGGCCAACGGATGATAGTACAGCAAAATCCAACCGTAGAAACACAAGTTGTTTTGGTAGGGAGCTGGGTGTCTGACACATATATGCAGCAATTTTCAAGCAAAGATATCAAAGATATTCTGTATTAGTTCTTTCCGTATCGATTGTCCTTGGTTCTTACGATGTAAGAACTGCAAACTGCTTCAGACTGCTTCCTAAGTTTCTCCAACATACACTTTTTCCGCTAAAATTCAACATCTGCAAAGACATTCTGCCACCTCCTTGCCTGCCACCAAATTTCAACCCCTTGAATGCCCCCAAGATTTGCCTGAAAATAATGGATCCATGTTCAATCGAAAGCCCAGGATTCAAATCTTTGGTTTCATGTTTTTTCTATAATCCTGGTAAACCCAATAGTAAAACCTTCACCTCTGGGGATGTTTTATGAAGTTAATTCATTTCTGGCAAGCCATGGGGATGGTTTATGCTTTGGCTTGACCACATTCAAAATAATATCAAGTATCTGTTGGTAAATTACATGTATACATACATCCCATTACATCCCCAATGTTTTTTGTAATAAATCACCAATGCTTGATCCATTGACCGCTGCATCCCAATGATTCATTTTGACAGAAATGTCCGAGTGGTCAACATTTCCAACTTATCTCTCAGTGGTAAATTGCAATTTTCTCCGATCATCATTATTCAATTATGGTGGTTTCCTCAAATGGGGGTACCCCAACAAAAATCCAAACTCCAACAAACAATGGATGCTTTTGGGGGTACCCCACTTTAGGAAACCTCCATATATTCGTCCCAACATCAGATGGTTGGGAAACTTCGTAGCTCCCACGGGGTTTTCCCCGCTCCGATCTCCTGCCCGCCCACCTTCACCATGCTGTGCCACAAGGGCGGTGCCTGGAACGAACGTAAAAAACAAGGGGGGGCCTGAGAACCCAAAAGCAAAACGACAGCAAGCAAGTCGGATTATAATGATTGGTTGACCAACTTTTGAACATGGGAGATCATGNAACCCAAAAGCAAAACGACAGCAAGCAAGTCGGATTATAATGATTGGTTGACCAACTTTTGAACATGGGAGATCATGAAGGCTCGCGTTTGCAAGCTTTACGGCATTTTTTTCATGTGCGGACAGAGTCTACGCCGGTGGCCCAACTCTCTATGAAAGTAGACGACAATGTGGCCAGAAAGGAAGCAGGGAGGAGACGAGAAGATAAAACACCCGAACATATATTGATAAGGGATGGTGATAAAATATGATGATAATCATGATGATGATGATGAAGATGATGATGATGATGATGATGATGATGAAGATGATGATGATGATGATGATGATGATGATGATGATGATGATGATGATGAATATGATGAATATGATGAATATGATGAATATGATGAATATGATGAATATGATGATGAAGATGAGAAGATGAGAAGATGAGAAAATGAGAAGATGAAAAGATGAAAAGATTAAAAGATGAAAATGAATGAGGTCTGACGCANATGAATATGATGATGAAGATGAGAAGATGAGAAGATGAGAAAATGAGAAGATGAAAAGATGAAAAGATTAAAAGATGAAAATGAATGAGGTCTGACGCAAGTCAAACGTCAAAATAAAAATATTTGCACAATTTGAGTTTTTTGGTCCCCGCAAGAAATTTGCTACAGGGTTGGTACCTGAACGAAAGTCAGAATGACACGAGATGCTGGAGTGCTGGAGGTTTTACAGAGAAATTTTGAAACGCAGAGGCCTCTACACGAAGAAGCCTTACACACAAAACTTTTACACAGAGCAGCCTTTGCACACAGACGCTTTTACACACAGGGGTATCGACTGAAGTTTTTACGCCGTGCACAGAAACTTTTACACACAAAAGCTTTTACACAGAGAATCCTTGCCACAATTTACTCATAGAGAAATTCTTACACAGAGGGGCCTTTACACAGAGCACCTAAACTTTTACACACAGAATTTCTTACACAGAGAAACTTTTACAAAAAGAACCTTCTGCACACAGAGGCTTTAGCACATAAGCTTTTACCGCGCAGGCTTGCTCATCTCCACCGGCTTCTTCTCCCCCCATTTCCATCCATTCCCTTGCGCTCGCCCCATCCGCAGCCGTCCGCGCAGCCAAGCTCGCTCATCCCCTTCCCGTGGGCCCACGCCGTCCGCAGCCGTCCCTCGCTCATTCCCACCAACTTTTTCTTTCCCATCCATATCCACCCCATTCCCTTGCACCCACGCCGTCCGCAGCTGTCGTCCGCAACCGTCCGCGCATCCAAGCTCGCTCATCCCCACCGGCTTCCCTCCCCACCCATTTCCACCCACCCCCCCTAGCGCCCGCGCCCGCCTGCGCATCCAAGCTCACGCATCCTCACCAGGCCCTTCTCCCCAACCCCATCTCCATCCATGGTCTTGCACCTGCGCTGTCGCCGTCCGCTCATCGAAGCTCGCTCATTTCCGGTCCACCGGCTTCTTCTCCCCACTTCTCTTGCACCCACGCCGTATCCCTACCGGCTTCTTCGCCCCACCATATGCATCCATTCTCTGCGCCCACGCCGTCCGCATCCAAGCTTGCTCAACATTGCTCAACCCCTACCGCCTCCTTTCCATCCATTCCCTTGCGCCCATGCCGTTCGAAGCCGTCCGCGCATCAAGCTCGTTCACCCCCGGCTCCTTCTGCCTGCCCGTATATCCACCCATTCCACACCTTCCGCCCATCCCCGCACCCAAGCTCGCTCATCCCCACCGGCTTCTTCTCTTCACCCATTTCCATCCATTCGATNTCAGCCTCTCATTATCTCCGAGCCGTTATTCTTACTACCCATTTTCATCTACTCCCTTGCACTCACGCAGTCCACAGCCGTCCCCGCATTCAAGCTCGCATCCTCACCGAGCTCTTCTGCCCAACCATTTGCAACCACGCCGTCCGGACCCGTCTGCGCATCCAGGATCGCTCATCCCCAGCGGCTCCTTCTCACCACCCATTTCCACCCATTCCCTAGCACCCACGCCCTCCGCAGCCGTCCGCACATCCAAGCTCGCTCATCTCCAGCGACTCCTTCTCCCTACCCATTTCCACCAACTCCCTTGCGCCCACAGGGTCCGCAGCCGTCCCAAATCCAAGCTCGCTCACCCCCAGCGGCTCCTCCTCAAGCTCGCTCATCCTCAGCGACTCCTTCTTCCCCCATCCACTCTTATCTCCCCCCCCATTTCCACACTCCCTTGCGCCGCCATCCGTGCATCCAAGCTCGCTCATCCCCAGCCTGGCTCCTTCTCCCCACCCATTTCACCCCAGCGGCACCTTTTCGCCCACGCTGCGGCTCCTTCTCACCGCCCCTCGCCACTTTCTCCCCACCTATTTCCAACCACTCCCTGGCACCCACGCCATCTGCAGCTGTCCGAATCTCACTCATCCCCAGCGGCTCCTTTTCCCGGCCCATTTCCACCCACTCCCTTGCAACCACACCGTCCGCAGCCGTCCGCGCAGCCAAGCTCACTCATTCGGAGCAGCTCCTTCTCACCCCTTTCCACCCACTCCCTTGCGCCCACGCCGTCCGCAGCCGTCCGAGCATCCAAGCTCGCTCATCCCCAGCCGCTCCTTCTCCCCATCCGTTTAAATTCATCCGATTTCCACCCACTCCCTTGCACCCAGCGTTTGCCGCCGTCCGCGCATCCAAGCTCGCTCATCCCCAGCGCCATCCGCACCCTTCCGCGAATCCACCGTTGAAGCTCGCTATTCACAGCGGCTCCTTCCCCCCTTCCACCCATTCCCACCCACTCCCTTTCATCCACGCCGGNTCCGCACCCTTCCGCGAATCCACCGTTGAAGCTCGCTATTCACAGCGGCTCCTTCCCCCCTTCCACCCATTCCCACCCACTCCCTTTCATCCACGCCGGCCGCAGCCTTTGGCTTCTCCACGCTCGCTCATCTCCAGCGGCTCCTTCCCTTGCACCCACGCCGTCCGCAGACGTCCGCGCATCCAAGCTCGCTCATCCCCAGCGGCTCGTTCTCCCCAACCATGTCCACCCACTCCCTTGCACCCACACCGTCCGCAACCGTCCGCGCATCCAACCTCGCTCATCTCCAGCGGCTCCTTCTCCCCACCTATTTCCACCACCTCCCTTGCGCCCACGCCATCCGCAGCCGTCCGCGCAGCCAAGCTCGCTCATTCCCAGCGGCTCCTTCTCACTACCCATTTCCACCCACGCCGTCGTCCAAGCTCGCTCATCCCCAGCGACCTCCCCTGCACCCCACCCATCATTCCGCGCATCCAAGCTCGCTCATCCCCAGCGCCTCTTCTCCCAACCCATTTCGACCCATTCCCTTGCATGCACATGTCCGCAGCTGTCCGCGCATCCAAGCTCGCTCATCCCCAGCGGCTCCTTCTCACTACCCATTTCCACCCACTCCCTTGCACCCACGCCGTCCGCAGCCGNGCTCATCCCCAGCGGCTCCTTCTCACTACCCATTTCCACCCACTCCCTTGCACCCACGCCGTCCGCAGCCGTCCGCGCATCCAAGCTCGCTCATCCCCACCAGCTCCTTCTCCCCATCCGTTGTTTCCACCCATTCCCTTGCACCTACACCGTCCGCAGCCGTCCGCGCAACTGCCCTTTCCCCCCGCCCATTTCCACTCCACCCCCTTGCACCCAAGCCGTCTGCAGCCGTCCACGCATCCAAGCTCGCTCGTCCGCAGCCGTCCGCACATCCAAGCTCGCTCATCCCCAGCGACTCNNNCGCAGCCGTCCGCACATCCAAGCTCGCTCATCCCCAGCGACTCCCTTTCCCCACCCATTTCCACCCACTTCCTTGCACCCACGCCTTCCGCAGCCGTCCGCGCACCCGAACTCGCTCATCCCCAGCGGCTCCTTTTCCCCACCCACCCACTCCCTTGCACCACGCAGCCGTCTGTGCATCCAAGCTCGCTCATCCCCAGCGACTCCTTCCCCCAACCCATTTCCACCCTTGCGCATCCGAGCTCGCTCATCTCCACCGGCTCCTTCTCCCCACCCATTTCCACCCAATCCCTTGCACCCGCCGTCCGCGGCACGATCCGTGTCCATCCGCGCACCGAAGCTCGCTCATCTCCAGCTTTCCACCCGCTCTCTTGCACCCACGCCTTCCGCAGCCGTCCGCGCATCCAAGCTCGCTCATCCCCAGCGGCTCCTTCTCCCCACCCATTCACCCGCTCCTTTGCGCTGACGCTGTCGGCACCCGTCCGCATCCGAGCTCCCTCATCCCCAGCGGCTCCTTCTCCCCACCCACTTTTTTTCACCGACTCACTTGCACCCACGCCGTCCGTAGCACGCCGTTCGCCCGTCCGCGCATCGAAGCTTGCTCATCCACAGTGGTTCCTTTCTCCCACCCATTTCGACCCAGTCCCTTGCAACCACGCCGTCCGCGCTTGGCGCATCCAAGCTCGCTCATCTTCAGCGGCTTCTTGTTCCCACCCATTTCCACCCAATTCCTTGCACCCACGCCAACCACAGCTGTCCGCGCATACAAGCTCATTCATCCCCAGCGGCTCCTTCTCTCCGCCCATTTCCACACACACTCCCTTGCATCCACGCGTCCGCAGCTCCGCGCATCCAAGCTCGCTCATCTCCAGCGGCTCCTTTTCTCTACCCGTCCCTTGCACCCACGCCGTCCGCACCCATCCGCGCATCGAACTCTCTCAGCGGCTCCTTGTCCCCATCCATTTCCACCCACTCCTTTGCACGCATGCCGTCCTCAGCCGTCCGCGCATCCAAGCAAGCTCATCCCCAGCAGCTCCTTCTCCCCACCCATTTGCACCCACTCCCTTGCACCCACGCCGTCCGCAGCCGTCCGGGCATCTAAGCCCGCTCATCCCCAGCGGCTCCTTTTCCCAACACATTTCCACCCACTCCCTTGCACCCACGCCGTCCGCAGCCGTCCGCGCATCCAAGCTCACGCCGTCCGCAGCCTCCAAGCTCGCTCATCCCCAGCGGCTCCTTCTCCCCACCCATTTCCACCCACCACGCCGTCCGCAGCCGTCCGCGCATCCAAGCCCGCTCATCCCCAGCAGCTCCTCCCACCCATTTCCACCCGCTCCCACGCCGTCCGCAGCCGTCCGCGCATCCGAGCTCGCTCATCCCCAGCGGCTCCTTTTCCCTACCCATTTCCACCCAAACCCTTGCTCCCATTCCCGTGCACCCACCCCGTCCGCAGCCGTCCGCGCATCCAAGCTCGCTCATCTCCAGCGGCTCCTTCCCCCCACCTATTTCCACCACCTCCCTTGCGCCCACGCCGTCCGCAGCCGTCCGCGCATCCAACTCGCTCATCCCCAGCGGCTCCTTCTCACTACCCATTTCCACCCACTCCCTTGCACCCACGCCGTCCGCAGCCGTCCGCGCATCCAAGCTCGCTCGTCCCCAGCGGCTCCTTCTCACTACCCATTTCCACCCACTCCCTTGCACCTACGCCGTCCGCAGCCGTCCGCGCATCGCATCCAAGCTCGCTCATCCCCAGCGGCTCCTTCTCACTACCCATTTCCACCCACTCCCTTGCACCCACGCCGTCCGCAGCCGTCCGCGCATCCAAGCNNTCCCCAGCGGCTCCTTCTCACTACCCATTTCCACCCACTCCCTTGCACCCACGCCGTCCGCAGCCGTCCGCGCATCCAAGCTCGCTCATCCCCAGCGGCCCCTTCCCCCTACCCATTTCCACCCATGCCATTCGCAGCCGTCCGCGCATCCAAGCTCGCTCAGCCCCAGCGGCTCCTTCTCCCTACCCATTTCCACCCACTCCCTTGCACCCACCCCGTCCGCAACCGTCCNGCCGTCCGCGCATCCAAGCTCGCTCAGCCCCAGCGGCTCCTTCTCCCTACCCATTTCCACCCACTCCCTTGCACCCACCCCGTCCGCAACCGTCCGCGCTCCAACCTCGCTCATCTTCAGCGGCTCCTTCTCCCCACCCATTTCCACGCACTCCCTTGCACCCACGCCGTCCGCAGCCGTCCGCGCATCCAAGCTCGCTCATCTCCAGCGGCTCCTNCCCTTGCACCCACGCCGTCCGCAGCCGTCCGCGCATCCAAGCTCGCTCATCTCCAGCGGCTCCTTCTCACTACCCATTTCCACCCACTCCCTTGCACCCGCGCCGTCCGCAGCCGTCCGCACATCCAAGCTCGCTCATCCCCAGCGGCTCCTTCTCCCTACCCATTTCCACCCATGCCGTCCGCAGCCGTCCGCGCATCCAAGCTCGCTCAGCCCCACCGACTCCTTCTCCCTATGCCCATTTCCACCCACTCCCTTGCATCCACTCCGTCCGCAACCGTCCGCGCATCCGACCTCGCTCATCTCCAGCGGCTCCTTCTCCCCACCCATTTCCACGCACTCCCTTGCACCCACGCCGTCCGCAGCCGTCCGCGCATCCAAGCTCGCTCATNCTCCAGCGGCTCCTTCTCCCCACCCATTTCCACGCACTCCCTTGCACCCACGCCGTCCGCAGCCGTCCGCGCATCCAAGCTCGCTCATCTCCAGCGGCTTCTCTCACCACCCATTTCCACCCACTCCCTTGGATCCACGCTGTCCGCAGCCGTCCGCGCATCCAAGCTCGCACCCACTCCCTTGCACCCACCACGTCCGCAGCCGTCCGCGCATCCAAGCTCGCTCAGCCCCAGCGGCTCCTTCTCCCTACCCATTTCCACCCACTCCCTTTCCCTNCCCTTTCCCTTCCTTTCCCTTTCTCCCTTCCTTTCCCTTCCCTTCCCGTTCCTTTCCCTTCCTTTCCCTTCCTTTCCCTTCCTTTCCCTTCCTTTCCCTGCCTTTCCCTTCCTCTCCCTTGCAGCCACACCGTCCGCACACCACCGTTCAAATCAGCTCGCTCCCCACGCGGTTTAATGACTAAACGAGAACCCAAGCANCCACACCGTCCGCACACCACCGTTCAAATCAGCTCGCTCCCCACGCGGTTTAATGACTAAACGAGAACCCAAGCATCGAAGATGCTTTTGGGAAAAAGCGGCGCCACAACGGGGCAGTGATTTATGGGATCCATAGATTCATGGCAAAGCGCCAAAAAATCCAAAAGATGGACAGTTGTAAAATCCTACTTAGACAGTGATCAGCACTTTTTTTCGACAGTTGGTGGGGGTTCCTGCAATGGAACTACCATCTTAGAACTTCAGCGTGTTTTGAGGGTATGAAATATACTAATATAATATATTTGCTAATATCAAATGTCATACTAATATCTACAATATATAATGATAATGATTAATGGCAATTCCTTTGTCATAATACAAAGCAACTGAGTATGGGGACACACAGATTTGGGTTTCATGTGTCGTTTTTCCCTTCCAGCTGTATTAAATACAACCCCAGAAAGGTCGGTTAAATATTGGATCTATTTGGATCTATTCATTCTGGATACCTTATTATGGGTCTTTAATGTTAGGGGCAAGGGATCGCTTTGGTTTAAACCATTACATATCAGACATATCATGACTATTCATGACTCAGACCTAAACCACCTTCAGGCAGAAGAAATACGGTGAGTCCTGGAACATCTTGAACGACCAAACACAATCAGAGCTGGTGAGATATCATTTGCTGTGATCGAATCCTTGAAATCCTCAACTGGCAATCTGGACCAATGGAGATCATGGAAACATGGAAACTCTACTGGCAGTGCTTTACTCAGCTCTTGTAGACTACTGGAAAGCGCATTCGGTCATTTTTTGTTACTTGAGTGGAGAAAGTCGGTCCCCACTTTTCCATACTTTTCCGGGAAACCATGTCCTTATGCTGTTCATGAGAATGGAAAGCAATGGAATATCATCGAAAGATTCCTCTTCCATGAAAGTATGCCTTTGCACCACCGAGCAAGACCTTCCCTGACGCACCAAATTTTCCTTCATCAATAGCAAATGGACGACTTTGCATCCCATAGGCGCTTTGCGCGGCGCCACTTGTGAAACGATCCCTGTGCCTCGAGAGAAGGGGATAGCTGCAGGAGGTCGTAAAAAGCTCACCCTCTAAGTTTTGTGCTGACTGGATGGACGCTGCTCATCACAAACCAACCCCATGTAACACCAATGATTCCTTTCTGGCCATCTTGCGTGGCAAAACTGCAGTACTTTCCCACCATGCATATTTTCAGACTTTGGAGGAGCCTTGAGATTCCGTTGGTTTTTCATGGTTTTCACTGCATCCATCCAACCTTTGCAGCAACCTTTGTCAGACGCGTGGATTTGTTCTTTGTGCCTCTTGGATCCACGCTTCCATTTCCCGTCGATCAAAGATGGGTGATTTCCATGTTGGATTCGCAGCCGCCTCCTCCTCTGTGCATTTTTGGATTTTTACCTTATATAAATGACGCGAGGTCGGAAAACAACGATTCGGGTGGAAGCGGTCTCGTTACAATCCCGGTACACACATGGGAGAACCATGGACGACCCCTGTTGTACATGGATCATAAACCAGTTGCTGACTTTCATGCGCATCAAAGTACAGGCATTTGACATCGAGATTTTAAGATCTGGTTGACCACTACACTAAAATCTAAAGTTATTTGGCAAAAAAGCAGGCCCCATGAAGCTTCGTGATATAAGATGATACAAGTCCATCATGCACCATCCCCTGTCTTTTGTTGGCCACTTCAATCAGCTCAAACTTTCGCCCAAGGATCCAGATTCTGCCCCCATTCCACCGAGCAAATGTCACCATCACCAGGCATCACCGTGAGATCTCTGGCGCCCAGCTGGAATCTCATCAGAGCTTTGGTCAACTGCTCCACTTTCTTCACTGCAGAATGCCCCACGTCCGTATCGATGCCCGTGTGTTTTAGCTTGTACCTGGGGGATGGGAAGTCCATAACTTTATGGAGGGAATTTGAGGGGGGAAACCGTGTGGCCGATGAAGAGCCATTACATGAACTGGTCGAAGTGTATGGATCTTTTTGCAAAGACTACCTGGAACGATCTTGAAAATCAAAAGCCATACTCTGAAATACTCTGGACTATTCTGGACTCTAAAGCCTTCTTTTAAAGTGATATTGCCATATGCCAAACAATAGAAGATGACAACAGTTGAACATCAGATTCAGCTATTCGTGGGATTGGGAATTGGCTTTGGCTTCGACTTGTGCACATTTGGCAGGACTTCAAAGTCTTATTTTGCAGGTTTTTTTCCGTCTTAATCCACTTTGCACCAAAAGTTGTTTGCAACATGGGTTTTGCCCGAAAAAATAGGTATATATGAGGGTTTCCTAAAATAGGGGTACCCCCAAATCATCCGTTTCAATAGGATTTTCCATTATAAACCATCCATTTTTGGGTACCACCATTTTAGGACACCCCCATATAGCAGGTATCTACAATCCCATGATCTAGCATCAGTTTCCCCATGAAAACATCGCCTGGCCAAGGCCACCAAGGTGCCCGTAGACGCTTCTGCCAGGCAGCCAATAGTTGGTCTCCAAGTCTTCAATGACATAGAGACCACCAGGGACCACGGCTTTCCACAGGGAGAAGAACGAGAAAACCATGTGGTAGGGCACATGCGAACCATCATCGATGATGATATCCCAGGGCCCCCTTGCGATTAAATCATCCTGGCAGTGGAAAAAAAAATCCTAAAATGGGGGTACCCAAAAATGGATGGTTTATAATGGAAAATCCTATTGAAATGGATGATTTGGGGGTACCCCTATTTTAGGAAACCTCCATATGGGGGTCAATAATTTTGGGGCCTCATGTGCGTGTACACCACAACAGAATGGGGCGACCATCCCATACAGATATGAAATTGTCCAGGATGATCACCCCCATTACACTCCCATAGATTCCAGATTTGATGGTCTTGAGGGCTTGGAGGTCCCTCGCTCCTTGAAATAGAGACCTAATCACATACTTCCTTGTTCTGTTTTTGTTCTTGGATATTCTTGGCATTTCTTGGCTGATTAAACTCGATCTGATTCAACTTGCCTGTTTGGTCATACACACCTAGCCTATTCACATGGAAATCACTCAATCGCTATTGGATGCTGTTCGTCCCCAAAATGGATCCGAAATTTGGTTCCTCAAAACGACTTTGGCTCACAATGATATCCAATTTTGGGCCTTGTCAAGACAATCCACAACCCCTCAAACACCTCAAAACCATTCACCCCTCGACTTTCAGCATCTGATCTCCCAACTTTTTGAAGATCAATCATACCATGAATATCCATAAATCAATATAAATCATACCATCATACCATGCCCATGCCCCAATCTCCGGCAAGCTGCCATGGTCTTCTTTTTGGACTGATCTCCAAAGAGCACTCCTACGCCACGTCTCACCTTCTTCTCTACTCCCATGGCAGGGCCGCCATAGGCCAAGCCCAGCACCGTCTTCTCCGGACTGGTGAAGATCGTGTCCCAGGCGTTTAGGGAATGGCCCTGGTTGGCGCCGATCTCCACAACCTTGATCTTGGGCTTGCAGCGAATCTCCCGGAACCACCTCTCGTAGTAGTGGTCCTTGGAAGAAACAGGTCGTTTTTTCACGTGAATGACGAGACGATGTGTTACAGGAATCAGCCAGGTTTGATGAAACAAAAAGTCAGGTGTCAGGGACACCCACAAAGAAATGTGCTCAGTCAGTGGACCATGCGTGGAACAACAAAACATCTGTGGGCTTCAGAGTAGTCAATGAACACAATAGTCGCAGAACCCTGCAACCCAGTGGCATAGCGATGGTTCTTGTACTTGTCAGAGCCACTCTTTTTGATCAAACTTGCGATCCTTAGGGCACCACTCGGGCAGTACCCGGGAATGGGCCTGTGACTATTGCATAGTTGAAGGATAGCGGCAACTCTCTTTCTCATAGAAGTTTCACAGAAGTTTCATAGAAGTTTCATAGAAGTTTCCATCTCTTCAAAACCTACGGCTTTCTTGGTTGTCTTGGATCCCTTCAGAAGCAGGTGCTTCGAAGGATTATTCAATGCCAGCTAGGTCATCAATTGATCCACTGGAAGCCTTGGTTTGATCATGTCCACATGTTCTTCAGCTTGAACGCTTTGAACAGCCATTCAACATCATACGACATCATCAAACATCACTACGTACGTAGACATCATTAAACCTCATGAAACATCACTAAACATCATGAAACTGGGAAGCGTGACTCAAGTTTGAGAAGAGTAAAGTAGGGGGCCGTCTGCCAAGCATCGATTTCAATCCGCGTGGGCATGGGTATGGGGAGCCACTGACATCAGCAAAAGCCGGCAGTGCAGTGGACAATGGCTCCGACATTGGCTGCGGCAAAGTGCCAGGTCTTTTAGTGATCTGCAGGGGGTCAAGAAAGAAAAAGGCCTGACTGTATGACGACATATAGGAACCACCAAAAAGATAGAAGAGTACATCCAATCTTAAAAGGGGGGTTGCCATAAACCCAAATTCATAAGCAGTGGTCAAAACCCAATGGTGCCGCTTTGTACGTGGAGATCCCTTATAACACTTCTGTACTGCTTGGGTGCTGAAGAATCTGAAGATTTTTGTGATCCAATAGAGTGATAAACTTCATGTAGAGGACAATATTCTCGCCAACAAACAAAACCATCAGCCAGGGGGCTTCTGGGACCAGAAAGCAGGGGAATGTGAATCTTGTCTCATCCACTGTCCAGGGGGTAGCTTGTCTCAGGGTTTTCTATTCCACATCAACATCTATCAGCAACTCAACTTGAACTCTGACAAAATCACAAATACACTCCCTAGATTTCAATGGAACCCATAAATTACATAAATCACCGCAATCAAATAGAAACATCATATTCCAGGCACCCAAAAAATGATAAAAAATGGAGGTTCCACATGAAACTCTGGGGCAAAACCAGGCCTTAGGATTGGTTGCTGTGGCCCTTTCGTTCCACGCAACCATACGATGCATGTCCACCCGGTCCTCTCTCCATCTTGGGGGACTTGCACACTCCAGCTCAGTGCATTTTCTCAACTTCACCTTAGTTTCACAATAAAGATTAAACCTCAAACATGGCTGGAGGGTATATTATGACAACTTGTGGTAAGCGTACCGGTGACAATCAAAGGACACACATGTTTGGATGAAAGACTACAACTGTATTTGGATGCTAGTCATTTCAACGCACAGGACAAATCCAACAACGTCCTATTTGGGTGTTTCTCAAGATTGGAGGAACCCCCAATCATCCAACATTAATTGTAATTATAGTACACGGAATATTGGCATAGAAATCCATGGCTTTAGGGTACCCCCCCATTTTGACCACATTTGACCACCAGGAAACCAAATTCATCCCCCATTCCACGGAGATCAGCCGGTGATCGCCCGGCATGACGCTCAAGTCCCGCGCGCCCAACTGATGACGCATCAGAACTTGTTGGATCTCCTCCACCTTTTGTACGACAGCCCATGCTTGATTCGCCAGTGGTTTCCTTGGTGGAAGGAGCAGGTTCCAGCAGTTGCGATTGGACACATTTTTAAACGGGTTACCATGAAACTTAAGTAGAGTTTTTTTTTCAATCCTGAAGCCTATTTGTAGATCAGCGGTTTGCAAAGTTGCAACATCTTCTTGGAACCGAGGCTTCCTCCCCCTCAAGTTGGGCGTTTCACCCCGGTCCCCCGTCACTTCCGCCTGGTTTCTCTGCAGCGACCTCGTTGGCGCCGAAGTTGGCGTGCAAGTTCTGAATGATGTACACACCACCCGGTGCCAAGGCGTTCCATAAGGAGAACAAGCAGAAGAGCATCTGGCCAGCCACGCTGGAGCCATTGTCGATGATGATGTCCCAGGGCCCCTTGGAAATCAAGGAATCCTCGTTGGTCAACTTTCTAGGTCCATTCCCTTTGAGCCATAGCCATGTCTCAAAAGAAACCAAGGGTCTTCAGACTTTGGGGGTTTCTACAACTATCAGCATCTCACCCAAAGACAGGGAAATAATCAGGAAATGGACGTGGTTTGTCTGAAAATTGGCTGTACCCCAATTCATATTATGACCACTTTGATGCGGAAAACAATGTTCTAAACTTCTAAACCACCAATTCTAGTTTTTTTGTTACTTTCAATTTTCAGACAAACCTGGTTTGGTCCAAGCATCCATGGCAATTTCGGAAGATCTGTCGCCGTCAGACACACCGAGGATGGTTTTGCTGGCCGCTTGAAACAAACGATCCCAGGTTTTCAGCGACGCTTGGCTCGCTCCAATCTCCACAAGTCTCAGAGTGGACCTGCAGCGCATCTCCCGGAACCAGCTGGCATAGTAGCGCTCCTGGTGGGATTGACATCCTCCTGATCTAGCTATCAAAAATCACTATTTGAATAGGTAGATCATCTATAATATTCTATCATTATACTGTAGCAAACTGCTAAATTCTTGGAGGGTAATCAATGGTAATGAAAAAACACAAAAAACAAAACATGCGGCGCGACATCTTTTGGACAGATTTTGTTGCTGAACCGACACCAAGCTGAACATTTGGTGGTGAGAGCTGACACCAAGCAGAACATGTGGAAAAACATCCAAGGCCTTACCAAGTGATGCCAAGGATCATAGTGGTGCATGGAGAACTTCTCGGATCCTTCGTCTTGGAGAATGCTCTGGATCTTGGGAAGTCCCGCAGGGCAACCATAGGGTGTCATGCTGGCTGGGTCTTTGAGCTCTGTTGACACGGCCTCGGCTGACTCGGCTGACGGCTCTTGGGCTTTCTCCTCAGACTCAGCAGATTCTTCATTCTCGTCTTGCACTCGGCTCAACCTGCAGCAACTGGCTAGTGGACTGCGCTGACTTTGCCAGATTTGACCAATGGTTTGTTCATGTTTGGTATGGCTACAACGATAGGACAATCTTGGGACAATTCTGGGATCATTATATATAGGATAGGATAATTATGGAATAACTACCCGCAGTTTTGGTGCACTATTGTATTGGGTATACCCCTATTTGGAATGATGTAAAATGCCCCAATTTGTTGATAATTGAGATGGTTTACTATTCTGTTTGCCACATTACTGACTCCGAAGCCTTTCCATCTTTGGATCAAACCGCCTACCATTGAGCTCATCAACCATCTATTGTGGATTGTAAATGGATTCATTACATCAATTATATCCCAAGTTTTTCTAGTCTTTACTAATTACTTAAATGGGTTTGTTAAAGTGATAGGGTTCCATTCTTTGGGATCAATCCCAGGAAGCATCAACCATCAACCCCCTAAGCCGCCCAGGTGCTTCGTCTCACATTGCCTTTCTGCAGCTTCAATGGCCGCTGCCATTCTGCCAAGGTTTGCGGATGGTGGCTGGGTTTTGTGCTATGGGGGGGGGCCAAGAATGGATGCCATGGGAAGTATGGGATAGGATTCAGGGGATAGAGTTGGATATCATGGGAGTTCATCATATATCAGGGGATATACCATATCAGCAACAATATGGCCTTGGGTATGCCCAAGAATGATGTATACACCACATCTACTGGATGATTTGTTTCCCCATGAAACTTGCATTTTGGGGGTATCCACCATTTTCAGAAACAGCCATCGTCCCATTCTATGCTCAACAGCTTGGCGGTTTCACCAGATGTGGGAACGGACACCATGTGGTGGTGAGCCCATGCCCCTGTGGTAGTGGCTGTGGTGGTGGGGGCTGGTATACAGTATTGGGAGTTAGATACAGGTTGTATGAGATGTATAGGTTTATATACGTATGTAGGTATATTATATTTCGGATTATTTAGGTATATAATGGTATATACAGGGAAGGGGAGGGGCAGGGCAGCAGGGCAGGGGGAGGGCAGGGTCGGGGGGATGGTGGGGTACCCAACCATACTCTATACCACCACAGGGGGGGATACCACGGGCGGGGGTTGTCGAAACGCGAACCTGGATCACATATACCGTATTGGGATAGGTTGAAATAATTCATAGGCCTGAATTCCCATCATCAATGCAGCCCTCCAAGCGTTCTCAGCAGTTCGGTGCCTGCTATCGCATTGCCTTTGAGCATCCTTCACCGCAGTCGTCAGCGTGCTCTCTGCCCTTAGGTCTGGAGAGCTTTGGCTTTTGAAGGACAGGGATCTGACGGACACAAACATGCATGGCTTCAAAATATTGTGGATATTGTGGGATATCAATGGGGTTAAAGGATGTTAAAGGGGTTTAATATGGTTTAATGGGTTTCAATGGGATCTTGATGGGATGCAATCGGATAATTTGATATAATTTGGATATACATATGGACCATATGGATGCCGTTACCTTCTGAGGAACTATGACTGGGGTGAGATTTGGAGGGCTAAGTCCCTTCGAGAAGAAAGTATCTGGATCCATAGGGGGTATGTCTAGTCCAAATCATGATGGGGACACAATGAGATTTTGATAGGCTTTATACCCAACAGATCAACAGTATGATTCGGGTATTCCGAGCATTGGATGACGTGCATATTTTATACACCCCCCAATTTAACGTAGAAACCCATGGTTTCCTGCAGACTTGACAAAACAACTAATCCATTGAGGTATATAGTTGCAGTATGATTCAAAATTGGAAGACCAATGGACCCACGAAATTGCTCATTTCAATGATTCATCCAAGTCTAAAACCTTGAAACCATCCATTTTCATCCATTTTGGGGGGTATAATTTTGAGCACTTCCCGAATGGGTTCGTCGAAGAAGAGGGTACAACCAAATCATGCATGGCTTAGGTTTTGAGCCTCACTTCCCCCAGTTGTTTAGTGGCCATGTGTAGAGGGTATATTGCCCCCATTTCTGGACACGGAACCGCACAGTTTGGACGCTAGACAATTCAATCTGGTTCAATCCAATTGATTCCAATTGTATTCAATTCTTGACGGGATCATGAAGGCGTTTAAGCCTTACTGTATCTTCTTATATCAATAATTGGTGAGACTTTCGCACAAAGATCTGCCATCGTGAGGCGTTCACGATCAAACACTTTTTGTTGGTCCTTGAGGACTTCATGACTCATGGCAAAGAAATTTTCTGGTGGGTGTGGTGCGACCAATGGTTGGTATTGGATGGTCAGTTTTGGCCTCAAGCCATCAGCAGTTTTTTGAGCCCATGTGGTGGCTTCCTAAAGTGCAGGACACCAAAATCGTCCCAAGTTGTTGGTCATTTGAATATATGTGAATAAGGAAACCACCAGTTTCGGATACCGGATACCCCTATTGCGGATATTGCGGGACACACCCATACATTTCAACTCT
Source organism: Symbiodinium sp. clade C Y103 (assembly GCA_003297045.1). Taxonomy (NCBI): domain Eukaryota; class Dinophyceae; order Suessiales; family Symbiodiniaceae; genus Cladocopium; species Cladocopium sp. clade C. The sequence continues at coordinate 357,360 of BGPT01000004.1, forward strand.
CCATCCATACCCCAGGTCGTGTCAGTCAGTACGCCCTGTTTAAACAAATGCAATGGTCTTCCTCTTACTTCTTCTGCTGTGGAGCTAGCATCAAAAATAAAGTCACAACCACGTTGATGCTGTGCTTACACGAGGCAAAACATCATCCAAAGTCACGATCTATAAAAGGATTATGCTTTCCCGCAGCACTCGGTCTTGGTGTATCAAAAACGCAAGCCACTCAAGACTGGAACGGAATTGAATGGAACCCTGGAACCCTGGAACTCTGGCCCGTTTTGTATCCACTCTTTTTCTGGGACATGAACTAAAGCTTTGGTACCCCAAAAAAATGCAGTAGAAATAATTTAAAGCAACCTTAGAAGCTGTTTAATGGATGTGTCTTTGGATCTTCTTGGGAGGTGCCCTCTAAGAATTCTTCTATGACTCAGGGAGTCAAATCATATGACAAGGGGACTGAATGCAATTCTCTTCGTGAAGATCATAGAAAGCGGTGTAGAAGCGAGAGCATGAAATACAAACCAGCCATTCAGCCATGGTTCAAAGTCACGCTCGCACCTGGTAGACTAAGGAAGGCAGATTTTTCATAGCTTATGAAGACAGCAGCTGAACCGAAGAGCAAACCCACGATCTCGGCATCAGAATTTCACTCTTGGCACCAGGGATTCACATGTTTTTCCCAGACAATGGGGTAACCGGGTACAATTCCTGGGGAATTTTCATCAGTTTCCTCATTCGAATTGCCAATTTGGGGGGGTATACCACATTCTGGACAAAGCCAGATGGGTTTGTCAAGCAAATACGGCCACAAAACAATGGTGATGTGTATTTTACAAAACATATTGACATATGCAATTCCCAGAGAGAAAATGAGGCTTGAAACTTGAAACCATTGGAATTTGGCAGTATTCCGTTGCTGAACAAACCTATGTCAAGGTGGAGGCAAGAGTTTGTGTTGGCATCCCTGATGTCCCTGGTGCTTGATATATCTCATACCGCCAGATCATTGGTTTCCCCCAGGTGGAGTTTCCACTTCTCCAGCATCCCAACATCCATGCATTGGATCAATTGAATCACTTTCACTTTCACGTAGCGCAAAAAGCTAGATTCCTTGCTGCTACTGCACAACTCTTCAATTGTATAATTACAAAAATAGGCTAATTACGCTTGAAAGTCTGGAAGCCAGGTTGATCTGTTTACAACAGAGCTAGCCTTTGCCGTTCCCTGGATTCTAGATGAATATGTACGTGTAACCAACCAAGTACAGTAGTAGTCAACCAGCCAAACAAGCATCCCGCCACCATCGAACCCTCCACAGGTCAGTCCCAGAAGCAAGTCCCTGAGCGAACTTCATGGTGGCTGCGCAGCCACATCCATAGTGGGAAATGGGTTGATTTCAGGGAACATGTCACAGGATTTTTTTTGGATAAGGAAATAGAATGGTTTTAATATGGCTTTATATAATGGGTTTTACTGCAATGGTTTCCATCCAATTTAATGCAGGGTACATGGGTCAAGCCGGATGGGGTACTCCGTCACTGCAGCACATCGGTGCTGATGGCAATGGTGTGAAGGGATGTACACGGTAGGGATCAATGAAGGAGGTTTCAAGTAGGTTGAACCAATTGCACGTTCTGTCTGTCAGAGACATGGGATGCTTACGGTAGGGTGTAAAGGTACTGGAAAGGGATTGTATATTATACAGTACAGTCATGTACAGTCACCTAATCAGGCATGAATCTTATCTTTTTCTTTTGAAACCCAGGTGGATTGGTGACTCGTTCGAGCCAAGCCACAGCTACTGCGCATCAGACGCAAACACTTTGTGGTTGGGACTTTCTGAACCAACCCTTTCAGAAAAACATATAATACATACAACAATTCAACAATATACACCATATTATGAAAAAAATCGTTTGAGAAACCGTTCCAAGGAGATACAGTAGAAACCACAAAAAACAAACACACCAAAGGCTTGTTCTCTTCCCGTTGATCTCCCCACAAATGATGATATGTCGCTTGTCTCCGATTCTGCCTGTAAAGCATCTGGGTGATAACCTGGGTCCCGGAAAGTGCGGAATGAATGTTGGGCGAGGCAAAGGCAGCACATGTTGCACCTCAAAAAACTTCTGAATTCTGATGGATCCACTTCCAGTTGTTTTTCATTTCAACAGTTTGTATCAGTTTGTTGGACATTTATTCTTACCTTCAACAATTTGTATCAGTTTGTGGTAAAGTAAAACCATTTCTACATGTATAACCAATGTCTTGGACATGTTTGCAGATCACTTGTATCCTGCTGGGGGAAGTGCATCACAGTGACACAGGGGAACAACAATTTCTTGTGAATCTCTAATGCAATGTCTCACTTGCAAGTACTGGTACTCCACTCTTTTGACACATCTGGCGCTTCTCGAACAAAAATCAACAAATTATCGCCACCATTGGGCAAAAGCACTCTGAATACTCCACTACAGTTCACTACAGATAGATAAGCTCCTCTTGGACTGTAGAGCTATCGCCACCAGCATTTGGATCGCCCCACGTCGCTACAGATCCATTCGCCAGGAGCGCTGCAAATGCACCACTTGTCGCCTCGATCTGCTGTACATTCTTCAGTCGACTTTGGACTTCAGAGCTGTCTCCACCGGCAGTTTGATCGCCCCAGGTCACCACAGAGCCATCTGCCAGGACGCCTGCAAATGCACCATCATCTGTGGTTTGGACCTGCGCAGGAACTGATCATGAACTGAAGTGCCGACCTCGACAGTGCTGACATCAGGAGCACCCCAAATACAAATGGATCTATTTGCGAGGATAGCAGTGAATGCAATGCGAGTCGCGTGGATTTCCTCCACATTCTTGAAATGATTTTGGGCTCCGTAGCTGTCTCCTCCAGATACTGCATCGCCCCACATTACAAGAGATCTATCTAATAGAATGGCTGCAAATGCACCATCTGTCGCATGGATCTCCTGCACATTCCTGAGCTTTTGTTGGACGTGAGAGCTGTCACCGCCGGCACCTGGATTGCCCCACGTTACAACCAACCTATCTGCTAGGATGGCTGCAAATGCAGCATCTGTCGCATGGATCTCCTGCACATTTCTGAGCTTTTGTTGGACGTGAGAGCTGTCACCGCCGGCACCTGGATTGCCCCACGTTACAACCGACCTATCTCCTAGGATGGCTGCAAATGCACTGCCTGTCGTCTGGATCTCCTGCACATTTCTGAGCTCCTCTTGGACTTGAGAGCTGTCACCTCCGGCACCTGGATTGCCCCACGTTACAACCGACCTATCTCCTAGGATGGCTGCAAATGCAGTGCCTGTCGCATGGATCTCCTGCACATTTCTGAGCTCCTCTTGGACTTGAGAGCTGTCACCGCCGGCACCTGGATTGCCCCACGTTACAACCGCCCTATCTCCTAGGATGGCTGCAAATGCAGCATCTGTCGCATGGATCTCCTGCACATTTCTGAGCTCCTCTTGGACTTGAGAGCTGTCACCGCCGGCACCTGGATTGCCCCACGTTACAACCAACCTATCTGCTAGGATGGCTGCAAATGCAGCACTTGTCGCATGGATCTCCTGCACATTTCTGAGCTCCTCTTGGACTTGAGAGCTGTCAGCGCCGGCATTTGGATCGCCCCACGTCACGACAGATCCATTCGCCAGGAGCGCTGCAAATGCAGCGAATGTTGCCTGGATCTGCTTCACGTTTCTCAAGCCATCTGGAGCTTCTAGATCACCCCACGCAACAACAGATCCGTCGGCCAAGATTGCCGCCATGGAAAAATATGTTGCCTGAACTCGCTGCACGATCCTGAGTCTATGTTGACCGCCCCATGTAACAACAGATCTATCTGCAAGTATAGCTGCAAATGCCTCACGCCTGACTTGGATCCGCTGCACATTCTTGAGGTGTTCTTGGACTTCAGAGCTATCTCCGCCGGAATTTGCATAACCCCAAGTAACAATTGATCTATTGGCCAGGATGGCCGCAAAGGCAGCATCTGTCGCATGTATCTAATTAATTAATGAAGTTGTCACAGCTGCCGCCCTTGGTACGCGAGCAGCTGGAAAAGTGACCTCAGAGTCCTTAGAATCCCAGGTCCTTAGAACAACAGGTTGCATTCCTATGCACCTTCGTGTGAATCCGCATAGCGACATTCAACAACCGTAGCAGCAACTTTAGCAAGATACTTTAAGACACTAGTGTCTCCATTAAGAGTCGGCCAACCAAACCTAGCCGTGAGTGGGTTTTGAGGCTTAACAGGCCTGTTCTCAAATTGAGGACAAAACCAAGCCATGTGCTCCCAGGTAGCAACAGAGCAAGAGCAAAAAGGGCAACCCAGCNGGGTTTTGAGGCTTAACAGGCCTGTTCTCAAATTGAGGACAAAACCAAGCCATGTGCTCCCAGGTAGCAACAGAGCAAGAGCAAAAAGGGCAACCCAGCTCATTATCTTGTTTCATCTTGGNACCATGCCCAGCATGGTTTCCAAGCCAAGCTCCGCCACACCAAGCTCTGCTACCAGGTCATACATGAAACCAAGTTGACACACTTCCACGCGCAGCGGCACTGGCGAGAAGGATTGCTTGTCAGAGCCGGTGGAAAGCTTGAGATGCTTGCCTGAGAAACCAACACAAGTCAGCTTGAAGGCGCAGCACCGCAGCAAAGACGCAGAACCTCGCGCCACCCAATAATAATGAAGTTGTCACAGCTGCCGCCCTTGGTACGCGAGCAGCTGGAAAAGTGACCTCAGAGTCCTTAGAATCCCAGGTCCTTGGAACAACAGGTTACATTCCTATGCAGCTTCGTGTGAATCCGTATAACGACATTCAACAACCGTAGCAGCAACTTTAGCAAGATACTTTAAGACACTAGTGTCACCTTTAAGAGTCGGCCAACCAAACCTAGCCGTGAGGGGGTTTTGAGGCTTAACAGGCCTGTTCTCGAATTGAGGACAAAACCAAGCCATGTGCTCCCAGGTAGCAACAGAGCAAGAGCAAAAAGGGCAACCCAGCTCATTATCTTGTTTCATCTTGGCCAAGGCANGCAACATGTCTCTGCCAAGCATTGTCTTTAATGCCAACACGCAAAGCATGGAAATCAATTTCATCAAAAAAGGAAACCATCTGTTCAACGGAATAATCAAACAAGAACTGTCTAGGCTCTCGTCGTTTTTGGCACAACCAGGCACGGAACTGCGTCTCACGCCAGGAATTTCTAATGAAGTGAAGGGACTCACCCAAACAGTCG
>BGPT01000004.1:369165-418499 GCA_003297045.1 Symbiodinium sp. clade C Y103
CGCGAACATTTGTACCGACCCTTATTTTTGGGCGCTCCGGCCTCTTGTAAAGCTCTGTCAACATTCATATTCTTGATGGGCTCACCGGCCACACTGTCGTTTTTTTCATCAATTCTTTTGTGATTGTTTTTTTTTCTTTTATTCTTTTCTTGTTCTTGTTCATTTCTTCATTTGTTCTTTTTGAATCACACACAGTCTTTGGAGTTCCCTTCGCACTCAGCAAAAATGCCAAGCCCGCCATCACCACGCAGGAGGTGAGAANTGTTCTTTTTGAATCACACACAGTCTTTGGAGTTCCCTTCGCACTCAGCAAAAATGCCAAGCCCGCCATCACCACGCAGGAGGTGAGAACGAGATAGCCGGTCGTTGCAATGTCGCAGACATCCACAAAACTGTACTTCGGCGCAACAACCACCAGACTGCCGGTCCCCCCAGGGGATGACGCGGTTACCACATTTGCACATCGGTCACCCCGACGCTGTCTGCGACCATTTGTCCAGAATGGGCATTAAACACCCTTTCACATCTGCTTGAAGCACTCTCCGCCTACTATCAAAGCTCTGCAAATCATCTCTGGAGGGAGTGTCCGATGGATTGGACGGAGATGGAAATCTGGAATACCAAGGGGTTGCATGGGATGCACTTTCGGTCACAACAAGCAGCTCAAGTAGGATCTCAGCCAAGCTATTGGCTGTGCGTCCCTTGATGGCAAAGGCATGAAAAACAGGACAGTCGTCCATGACAGCTTTTCTCTCCACAACAACCAAGCCATTGTCACTGCCAACAACTCGAGCTCATAAATGAACGTTTTCTGGCCCACTCTCATTAGGATCTCTATCTCCTCTGTGGACACATCATCTTGGAAAACCTAGATGTTGGAGCACCATTGGAGTCATACAGAATTCCTCCCAGGCCTGCTTTCAGACCAAAGCATCTGTGAAAACAAAATGTGTCTGATTCCAGACGGCTTTGACTTCTCTCCCAGAATTCGCACTGATTTTCTCAGGGTATACGCAGTTAGGGGATGCTACATTTGACCTGACTCTGTCGCCGCCTTGTGCAGACACATAGCAATAACTGACGACGCATTCCGACAACACATTCCCTGACGACACATGGCCACTGACGACGCATTCCGACGACGCATTCCCTGGCCACACATGGCGACTGACGACGCATTCCGAAGACGCATTCCGAAGACGCATTCCCTGACGACACCTGACGACTGACGACGCATTCCGACGACGCATTCCTTGACGACGCATCCTGCCTGACGACACCTGACGACTGAAGACACATTGTGACAATGCATTCCCTGACGACACATGACGACTGACGAGGCATTCCGACGACGCATTTCTTGACGACACATCCTGTCCTGCGACACCTGACGACTGACGACACATTGTGACGACGCATTCCTTGACGACACATCCTGTCCTCACGACACCTGGCGACTGACGACATATTGTGACGATGCATTCCCTGATGACACATGACGACTGACGAGGCATTCCGACGACGCGTTCCTTGACGACACATCCTGTCCTACGACACACGGCGACTAACGACACATTGTGACGATGCATTCCCACGAGGCATTCCGACGACGTATTTCTTGACGACACATCCTGCCCTGACGACACACGGCGACTGACGACACATTGTGACGACGCATTCCGACGACGCGTTCCTTGGCGACACATCCTGTCGTGACGACACCTGTGACGACTGACTACACATTGTGACGACGCATTCCCTGACGACACATGGGCAAGTGTCTTCGTCTTGGTCTTTGCTGGCGTGTTCGTCTTCGGCTTCGCTGGGGCATTCGTCTGCGGCGCGCCAGACGTGCTTGAGGAAATCGTCTGCGGAATTCGTCTTCGTCTACGGGTGGAAGGTTGCATCCCCCCAGGCGGGCACAATGGATTTTCTGACACAATCTGTTCAAAGACTTGGCAAGGTCATCGGCATCCGTGGGTCTGATCCTCGGCGATGGATATGGCCATTCAAGGCTTGCATCAGCAGAGGGCCTGCACGTCCATAGGTTCAGCTTCAGCTTTGCCTAGCTTCTCTGTCTAAGAAGCCCAGTATGGCTGACTTCAAGTCAGATTTCCTCTTCTCTGTGTTCACCAACCTCATCATTCCGGAAGGTGCTTTTCTGCTAAGTCTACCGCTGCGCCCAATCCCTGCACCTGCTTGAAAACTCCGAAGCTTTCTTGCCCTCTTGATCAAAAGTCTAACCAATGCAAAGGAAAACCAATTCAACAAAGTTTCCAGCGGATTTCCGAGTGATCGGAGGCGAAAGCACCAAGAAAATTACGATGTGCACATAACTTTGCCCATCCTGTATATCACGCGACACAGTGACTTCGAGCATCTGAGAAAATCGAAGCAAAAACATACTGCTCCAAATGGTAATTTCGCTCAGGACACTGCAAGCGGAACTCTTGTCGCGTCTGAAAGTGGTGGGGCGACATTTCCGCACGTCGGATCAATGACATACAGACAATGCTATTCACCTTCTTGGTGAAATGACTTGCAGTGAGGGAAAAACCTTTGGTGAGGTGAAAAGAAATATAAGAAGGAAATGACGCCGTGGTCAGATTGGTGAAAAAGCACAGCGAAACAACGGAGGAACCGGCACCCGCCCACAGCCCAACATCGCTTTGCGATGCACCGGGTTTGAGAAGCAAGGCCCGAGACAAAAGAGGGACCCCACCACAGATCACCATCTGAACATGGGGATCGCTGCCCGGCTTGGGAGACAGAAACTTGTGCTTGTGTGTTGGTGAAGAGGGGGCGGACTATGGATGGATACTACTCACACTCACGAGAGTCAGCTGCGCCGCGCAGATCGCACACAGGATCCTAAGAAGGCTGCCCTCACTTCCGCGAAAAGCTGCGTGGTTGCTGCATGGCTGTGAGGTTGTTTAACGCAAGCGCCGTGCAACCCCCTGCGGAGGTCAATCGAAGGTCCGATTTGGATTTCCTCGTTAAGCGCGTCCTGAAAGCGATGTTGTTGTACGCATAATGGCGAGCTCACATCGGTCAGGATCCCACACAATAAACTGCGAGAAATCCTGCATGTCTGGATGTCATGGAAGCTGCAATGCAGACTTGAAATCATATGATTTGCCCTGGGGGTCCAAGCATTCCACAGATTCAGAGTCGCATATTGCAAGGTAACATGCTAACATTGCACATATAACATCCCAGGTGTGGAGAAAAACTTTTTCATTGCTGGTCATCGCACTGTTGATCACAGAAGCTTAGACGTCAGCAGTAGGCCTGACCTTGCGTTTTCCATCGTCCCCGTCGCGTTGCACGGAAGAAAAAATGGTTACCACTTTTCAAGCTGCAGGGACCACCATAAAAGGGCCCAACGACCCAACCCCCCTGTTTTTCTTCCACTGTCCTTTCCCACAGTTTTCTGTTTAAGTCAGCGTTGCCAAATGGTCCCGCTTCAGAAAGTGCAGCTGCTGCCCCAAAGATCTGCGGTTTGCATCACCCCCTTCGTCGTGAACACGGCCGGCGTAAAACTGTCAGGGAAAACACCACGGGCTTTGACTTCCCCCGTGACTTGAAGCCCTCAGATACAAGTTGCGGTGGCTCCGAATCTTGGCCCCCTGAATCCTTCATCTTACCTTCCCACACCAAAAGCCTCTTGTTGCACCCTGCCGTCTCCATGTGCAAATTTGTTTCCAATTCAGCCTCATCCTGCTGCAAGTTGGCCTTTTGATGCAGCCACTGTTTCCATGTCCTGCTCCTTATTTCAGCGATCTCACCGGGATTCAAGCAAGCATTTCCTTCGGCGGCTTCCACGAGTTCCAATGGCACCAGGTTCCTCGAGAGTGTCCACGGTTCACCGCCTCTAGCTAGAATTCATCAGGCGACCATGGGATGCCCCAACTAGCCTTGTATGCGGACACCTCTGCATCCAATGCCACGCCACTTTCTGATCCCAGATCTTTGCCCCCGTGTCTACCTCTCAAGGCGGGATCAGCCTGCAAGAGTTTGCAACCTGCGGCAAGAGTTGAGAACCTGCAGGCAACGTGATATGTGCTAAAACGACAGGTGCCTGGGGTTCTCGCACCAACTGTACGCAAGGAGCGGCATTCTAGAATGAAGGCCGGCAATGTGGAGACCTTCACCATGCCCTCAGCCGCAGCAGGAGCGGCAGCAAATGACGTGAGGTCCGCTTCCAGCAACGATGGTGCATCAGGAAAACGTATTGTGGCAATGGCGAAGGGCTAGACAATGCGGGCCATACCCTGACAGAGGTTTCTGGGGCATTCCGCCTCTTCTGCTGTGGCGAAACTAGGTTGCGACACAGTGGGAGCGAAACCCCTGGGCAAATGGTTATGGTCACCAAGGCGTTCACGAACAATTTTAAAAAAACTCAACCACCGAAGGCTCAACTTTGAAAATCGGCGACAAAAAGTTCATTTGGATGATTTGCTTCGAAACGTGTCCAAGACGAGGTGTCCCAAAATCTGGACCATCAAAGGTTGTCAATAATAAGAAAACAATTTCTTGATTAGGACATGCCTGCAAAACTTCCACGGTGACGAAGATTGGCTGTTGACAGCCTGGGCCCTTGACCGTCTGGACCCTTGCCAAACAAGAACCAGCAATTCTTGACTCCATCAGGATGACGTCTTGACAGCAATGGTGGACGGCCATGTCGGTATGGTGCCAGTGGGACGTCACGAGCACGAAAGGCAGTGCCATTGGCGTACCAGGTGTTGTGCCTCCTCTTGCAGCATTGTTTTTTCAAACTTGCGGTTCTACGCCTGCAATTGTGGCTGCATCAAAGCCAACGCTCTTGACAAAGCCAGCTTGTCTCAGTGATGCCGGGAGTCGCTGATCCGCCAAACATTGCGAGACAAAAGAAGGCGGAAATGGACGAAGCCGAACTCGTAGATGTGGGTGGCTCTGGTTATTCTTTATGCTCACACATAGAGTGAGCCATCCCACCTCCACGCTTGCAACAAAGGCGCAAATTTTTGCTGCAACATTGCCCACGTTTGCATTTGTGACATCCGTGTGCGATGTTGTAACCATGACAGGTTGACCCGCCAGCTTTTGACGTGGTGGCATGTCCAAGAGGTTCACGTGGCATGGGTGGTGCTATGGCATTTGGTCGGCATTTGGACTTGCCTTTGAGGCCATTGCCTTTCCCTTTGGTGTGCGGTGTGTCCCTTGCCATTCAACGCAGGCGTGGGCATATGCCGTATGCTTGAACTCGCCATCCACGTTGCGTTGGGCTGGGGGGAAGCAAGACGTGGGAGCGAGCGGAATGCAACTTCAGGATGCATCTTGCGTTCCATTCTTTTTGGTCCAAAGGTTTGCTCTTATCGGGGAGCATTTCAAAGGTAGAATATCATTTTGTCTTGATTTGGTGAATGAGGTTAACGTGGTCGCTAGCACAATGGGCATTGTTCAATGCGTTCCTTCCAAAAAGGATGTGAATAAACCGTGCGATTCTAAGAAAAGTCCGACATTCACAACATTGTTTTTTGCGTTTGTATTTTGCGTTCATGTATTGAGGTTGTCAATTTCAGCCTAAATGTTGCCAAAACAGTAAATCCACGTATGTTTTTTTCTCATGATGTCTCTGTCACTTCAATGAACATTTTACAATTTGCATGAGAAAGTTTCCTATTGATGCCCGTGTGTATCATGAGAGAGAGATGGAGAGTGAAAGGTGGAGAGAGAGAAAGAAAGAGAGAGAGAGAGAGAGAGAGAGAGAGATAGAGAGAGAGAGAGAGAGAGGGAGAGAGAGAGAGAGAGAGAAAGAGAGAGAGAGAGAGAGAGAGAGAAAAAAAAAAAAAGAGAGAGAGAGAGAAAGAGAGAGAGAGAGAGAGAGCGAAAAAAAACAAAAAAAAAAAAACGACTTGCATTTTTGTGCATGTAGGCATGTCACATCGTCATACAAGACTTGCACGCTGCACTCACCGAAAGTGAGTCATCCTCACTTTTGATTGAATAATTTTCGCGACCACTGTTTGAATTTAATGCTCTTGTTTGCATAGGAAACAAAACTACATCCGCAAACCGAAGTAACTCTTGTTTCAAGGTTTTCCCCCCTATACCCGGCAAATCCTGCAAACTAGTCCACGCACATTCTACGTTGAATGTGTGCCAATTTTCCGATCAAAATTCTACCACCTCATCGCACATTTCATGATATCTAAAAACAAATACGATAAATTTGCGCCTACATTCCGGCTTCCCACCACCGAAACTCGACCGTCATCATCCCCAATTTCACAGAATACGACCCATGGCATTCAAAACCTCAGGTCTGGCCGGAAAAACCTCCATACGGACGGACGACGGTTTACCCTAACGCTACTCTAAGGACCTCCGAATTTGCCTGCTCAAATGCTATACGTTATATTTGAAACTCCGATCTTGCAATCTCTCTGTACATGGTTTCCCTTGGCTCGATTGGGTGCTAGAGCCGAGGAATGCTATCCCTGATTTTATGAATTCCGCCCGCACCGACAGTGCCCAAGCGTTTCAATTTGGCAATGGATGTGAGACCGCTTTGTCAGCTGGAACAATGTCAGTGCGGCGAAGATATGTTAGAGGGGCGGGCGAATTCATGACATCTTAATCTGCATTGATGGGCAATAGCACGCCATCATCATGACGTTGCCACGGCCATCGCCACAGCCGTCTCCACGCCGTGGGTATTTTCCGTTGTGTTCCCATCGTGTTGTCGTCGCATCGGCGTCATTTTGTCGTTGTGCTGTTGCCATGTGGGCCGTTGATCAAAACATGTCGGGCTCGCAGGTACCCGCCATGATTTTTCCCTTTTTGGGTGGCGGGGTCGGGGCGGTAGGCTGGGGCGCGGTCGGGGATGAGGGGGAGGCCAATAACATTTCGTTGCTACGCGTTCTTCCAAGGCCCCTGATGTTACATGTTCGATTTCGCTAAGAATTTTCCAACAAGTATTTGGTGCTACGCTCCGAAGTGACCAAACTAGGTATCTTCCGGACGCGTTCTTGGATACTCTTTTGTATTGTCGGGAAAAAATGAATTTCCAACGTCCTTTTGGTGGTAAAATCAAAATTTGGTACTCTTGGTGCTTGGTTTTCCGCTTTCCATGAAAACGATCCCAGTAAGAGACCCCAAACAGCGCGGAGGGTTGGACTGCGGTGCTTGAAATACAAGCAACAATGGCTAGGGAACAGAAACAAATCAGGCTAAACGCTTTCGGAGTTGCAGCAACTAAAACCTGCTTGGACAAAAGGGGCCTCTCCATGCAAACAGTTTGACACCAGATTGTCACACCAAGATATGGAGGACAGGGTCACAACATCGTCAGGAAAAAACAACACGGGATATAGAATGCCGTCATACCAGACGTCAATATGGGCATCCCAGGAGCACTTCCATGCAAAGACCTTTACTCTGAACAGGATGCCCACAAAATTTTCTCACAAGGACCTCCGAAAAATAAGGCAGACACATATAGAAAATATCATCGAGACCTTTTCCAGATCTTTTCGCAAGGGCCTCCACAAAATCATGCCAGACAGCATTGCACTAGGAGTTTCACAGGACCTACTCGCAGGAACTTCTATGAGATCATGCAAGGGCCATTGAATGACTTGAGGCCCAGGGGGTGGTGAACGAAAGCTAAGGTTCATATGAATTTGGAAACATCATGGGATTGGGACATGCTGAAGACAGAGTGTTTTGAGTCTGGAGATGTCTAGGGTAACTATATGCGGACAATGGTAATGGTGGGATTGCAGAAACTACTGTTGTCCTAGAGCCTCGCACGCGGAACAACACTTTGTGTGCGGGGCTGAAAGCGGAATACTTTTGACAAGATTTGCCAAGAGCATGTTTCTATAATCTTCAACTTTGGGCCCACCGACAAGTACAAGTACAATTTTTTTGTGGGGTTCACACTTAGCTAACACATGCAAAGACCACATTTGGTCATATTTACTCTTCAATTTTGGGCCTTGGGCCCCCCTAAAAAACATATTGAAATATAATCCTTAGGAAGCTCACATTTGACTAGTGTTGGCGACATTCTCAGAATCGTATCCAATCCTCAAGCTTACGCCCAACCAAAAATTATATTTTTTGTAGGGCTTAAATTTCAATACTTTCGATAAGATTTGCGGGAAACATATCTAATCTTCAATTTTGGGGCCCACCCAAAATGGTAAGTTTTTGTGATGTGCCCATTGTTTGCATTGGTTCTAGCAATTAATTACATTTGTTGTGATATTTAATTATATATAATTGAATTTGTGGCATGTGGTTGCAATTGCTGTGGCATTTGTTTGGGCTTGTTCTGTATATATCTTTGCATTTGTACGACACAAACCGTACATACTGGAACAGATGTAAGCATATATGTAATGTATGCAAGTATCTGGAAATATACCTGTAGTTACATGCAACAACAAATGTGTTATTTTTTTTTTTGAAAATAGAATTTGGTTTGGTGTTGGAACTCTCGCTGCGGAGAAAGGCGTGGGAGAAAAAAAATCATCATCATTAAAAAAAATACTTTCACAAAAAAAGATTTTATACATTTGTACATTTCTTGTTGCATTTACTTGCATTTGTTGATGCATTTCTTAAGGCATGTGTTTGCGTTTGTTCTGGCGCAAATTATATGTGTTGCGCATAGTTGCGGTCCAATATAAGCACATCTGTCGAACACGTACACGTATGTGTAAGCACAAAAGGCCGAGCAAGTAGAAGCAAATGCAAAAACATATGATGTGACATATGTTAAGGGATGCAAACACACATGTGGAAAAATGCAAGCACAAATGGTAAAGCAAAAAATGTCCATGTGTAAAAGCCGACATGTTGAACAGCTGCAGACATATGTTTGTTAGCCTCGGTATTCGCCTAAATTAAACGCAGTAACAGATGCAGAACATACACCTATGCCTCCGCATGGGATCTTTAGAGAAGGCCGTCAAAGAGCTTGTTGATTAATCTGAAAATCCTCGTCTTTGGGCCCTACAAATAAAATATTCTTGCGCGCGCCTCAAATTTGAACTCGAAGTCGAACATGTCACGACCGGAAGTCATCAGCAGAACTCTGATTCTGAAAGTGATATCCAGCAGGACCTCAAACCGCCCCGGGGGGGATTCGAACCCGTGACTATTTGCTTCCAACACTGCTCCTATCTGGCTGGGGAGCTCAGAGGGAAGGGGGACGAGAGGGGGGGAGGGGCGAGGCGGTTCGTGTGAAAAATCACTGTGTCGGACTCAGGCCTGCCCCTCCCCTTTGCTGAAGCAAAAATAGGCTCAAGCTAGCTACCGCTAGCTTTCGTGATTTCAGCACGATTTCCATAACATTTTCGGATAACGACGTGCGCAAATCACGCCAATTTTTTTTTTAGAGTTGCGTTCACCCGCTTCCCCACAAGATCATGGGGTCATATCACCCTCCTATATCATAAATCGTGACCACTGACGTGAGATATATATTGGTTTATCTGAAACGAAGACGAACGAAAACAAGGCGTTATGTGTCAATAAGGAATAGCCAAGCGTATCAAATTTTAAAAGCAATTGCCCATCATGGGAGGAGAATTAATTCCTGAAGATTTGAAAATGTATATAAACATGGACCCACTGTGAACACCATGCCCGTTTGCTCGTGTCTACCAGCCCAACTCGTACTAAAAACCCATGTTTACAAATTGATGGGCACCAGAATCCTTAGATAAGTATTATGTAACCATCACTCAACCCGCTGCAAGGGGCGAGTCGGTTCGCATATGCTTCGATAAACCCAAATGTGCGACCCAGATCGGCCGATCACGGGGTCGAAGAATTGCACGCCGGAAATGGGAAAAAAAAACAATATCCATCCCCTTGCTCATTCAGGGTGCACATGTTCACAAGTGATTTTGTAGAGAAAACCGGTCTGCAGACTACAGGTCCACGAAACAGACTGCCCCCAGGTGTGCTACAAAAATGGAAATCTGTGGAATCCAAGATAGGTGTTCGCTACAAAGAAAGGAAAACGGAACATTAAAAACTATCAAATGTTGTTTTTTTTACAAAATCGGTTGGAAAAATAGTTGCCCATTTCCAGTGTCATTTTTCCATAAAACAAACCTTTTCTATTTTGTACAAAATCCGTCAAAAACATATACAAATCAGGAATTTTATTTACAATTAAGCTACAAATAGAGAAATGCCATCGATGGCAGAAAAAAGGATCGGTTCCACAGTGCAAACATTCAGAAAGTTATGAAAAAATGAAGAAAATCAGGTCTTGCGTCTAGGGGTCCGAAATCCAAAAAAAAAACACGTTGGACTTGAACTGGCCCGTGGAGTGCCATATTTGAATCAATTTTAGGGTCAACATCCGATTTTCAACCCAAGAAAAAGGAAAATTTTCTAATGCATAGAAATTTTTCAAAATGATTCACTGAAGGTTCCAAACCCATTTGTGGAAACAATTCATGAATACAAATCTTGCTTTTGCACCTTTTCATTTTTCACATTTTGTAGCATCTCCACCCTTTTCACAGGGGGCGACCTCCTTAAATATGATTTACATTTAGGGTAGGTAAAACCTCCAAAAATGTAACTTACATTTCGTGTAAACGCCACACAAAGTGCACCTTCAAAAATGTAACTTGCATTAGGGTGGTCCCTCAAAAATTTGGAGGGACCTGAAACATGTTCCATGACATTAAGAAGGTAAAACTGTCCTAAATGTAGATTACAATTTTGAAGGTGCCATTTTTGTAGAACCCTCCTGTCCTCAAAAATGTAAGATGGTTCCGGGAATGTCCACAAAGCATGAGGCCCCATGGGGGTAAAACATGAAAATAGAGGTAACATTATACAGACACATATACAATTTTTTGCAACAAGGTCCATCTGCTGCAGGGGTGACTTAACAACCCAAAAACCTCCAAAAACATCCAAAAAAAACATCCATTAGTTAGATAGATGGTTAGCAGTCCACGTTAAATACCATAAGATACCAGCAGAAACGGAGGGGGAGGGCAACAAAAAAGTAACTTACATTTTGTTGGGCCCCTCCCTAATGTTCACGCCTGTGCTATTCCTGGCGAACTGCCCAAAAATCCTTTGACCAGAGCCATGCTTGGCGGGGTCGTACCTTACATTTTGGGCCCTTCCAAAACCTGAGTTTTGGCTACCTGACAGTTTTTAAGTTACAATTAACCCCCCCACAAAAAAAAACAAAAAAAAAAAACGAAAAATGTAAGTTACATTTCGCCGGGTCCACCCCCCGAATCAAGGGTTAAGAGAGTGGGGATTTTGTAGCTACTTTCCTGGGATTCCCTGTTGTTCCCGTTCTGGTTACCGGTTGTGTTTTTCCCCGTTAAGTTTCCACGCTGTGCGTCCCACTGGTGAAAACGCGCCCGTAGTTCCCCTTGTATAACTCATACCAAATCTATGCTGCATGCGGGCTTGTGGCAGCATAAGTCCTGTCAGCAGCCTATTTTTTTCTATATAGTTGTCTTTGTTTTTCTACCTCTACAAAATATAAAACCAAGCATGGCACACATCCAACATCGCCTCTACAAAATAGAAGTCCATCCAATCTACTCCAATGAAAGCATCACCCAAAAATGCACAAAATGCCCTCTACAAAACAATTCCTAGCAACCTGGGATTCTACAAAATGAAATTCCAAGGTTTTTTTACGACACCTAGTCTTGTATTTTGTAGAAAAAATTGGGGTTTGAAGTGGTGACCCTGCACTGGTTCGAGAGGTGTTCCCACCTCTTTGTTTTTCAGAGGAAATATGCAAGGGGAATATGTATATATATATATATCCAACAATTGGGGACAAAAATAGTGGAGGCCTCACGATTTGACATGTTTTATGTGCTGGCCTCGAATCCCCTTTGCCGTCAACATGCGGCCTGAACCAATGGTGCACAAAGTTAAATTGTTGCATGTTTGGCATGATATTGGTCGCTGTGATATTGCACTGGGAAACGGCGCAATTGACTCTTGCGGAATCACTTTTTCACCAACGCGTTCGACAGTACAAAACCAGAAACACTGACAACGCTGCGGTACAATTGCACCGTTTGGGAAGGGCCAACTGCCTTCAATCCTGCGAATTGTGGGCAGAGGGTCCCGAGGGTACATGTGGAACATTGTTGAGCATGGTTGAACCCTGCATTGTTGCCATGTTTTACAATGTGTTGTGGGGGTTTGACAATTATGATCAATATGGGTCATTATTTCGCTGCGGTACCTGCGGTTTGCTGGCTAGATATGACAGGATTCTATCCTCGCAGAAAGCACCAACCATCAGTTGGACGCCATGTGACAAGGATTGGAACTGGGAAATTGGCATGTTTGACGAATACCAGCCATTGTCATTTGCACATTGTCAAAAGCATGTTTGATACAAAATGAAACCAATCCAAGTGCAAGTGGGGAACAAACAAAACTGCAAGTTGTTGCCGCTGCAAGGCGATTGGATATCCGCACGGCGTTTCCCAAGATCCTGATATCGGATATTGTTTTCAAATGATTGTAACATGATTTTTTTTCTGGACTTCAACACGCGACTCACAAATATTGATCGTAATATTAGTGGTTCCTCTTCGCAAAATGGCAACGTGAAAAGGGCATCCAAGTGCGACTACTTGACTGGTTGTTTCGCAATTTGACGCTGGCCATGGATACATAGCAAAAATTCGCATGGAGACACGCATTGTTAATTGATTTGTTTCAATGCCCAACGTTTTGTAAACGTTATATCCTCTTCAATGTGTTCACCTCACCATTGGCAAGTGGTTTCCAAACACTGTTGCGATTGCAATTGGAAGGTTTCCCTGGCAACGATTTGAATAAGACAAAAACGAAAAGTTCACCAGTCATTTTGGAAGATGTGATTTTGATTTTTCAGCATGCACTATTCCCACCGAACCTTTTCCTGGCACTGGCATTGCCACAAACAAAATGTTTCAAATTTCAAACAATTTTCAGACAGGTCCCGTTTGGCGTCTGAATGTTTCACTCCCCTCATTCCATTGCACAAGGTGCCTCTCTATTTGACGGTTCTACACTGCAGTGCCCATTGGAAGTGTATCCCACACCCATAAACTCACAAAAATCCAGCCGGAACCTAGGGTGTGAAGATTTTTTTTTTCAACATGAGACCAAAAGACGCCAGAGCAATTGATGCAAAATTTCACCATTGCGCGCTATGAATTTTGAAGCGTGTCATTTTGTGCCATCAGTTGTCGGACGAAACACCTGGATGTTTTGGGAACAGCCGTAGCATGACACAAGTTCCAACAATTATGTTTTTCGTGTTTCTGGGTTTTGATCTCTGGGGTCTGGGAGTGGTGCATCACCATCCAACCAGTTCAAAATCAGAATGGAGCCCTCGAACCTTGGAATTGTTTGATGCAATTTGGTTGATTTGGTTGCAAAATAAGGTTTTGGGAACCATGGAACCCTGGAACCATTGCGGTTGTTGGGTCGCAAAGTTATTTGTTTGAATTGGCGTAACCATAGTTCTATCAAAAATAATTGAAAATTACCTTCTCACAATGTATGACGATGTGATGGGGCAAACCCATTTTAATAATGATCACCTTATTTTGCACCCATCCGAATTTTTGCCTGTCCGAGGCCATCCCATATACCATAAATATATAAGATGCAAGCGCGCACTTTTCCATGCTGCTGACATAGGTCTAGGCTGCGGCACCCTGGTTTGATGGTGCAAAAGCAGCTGCACTGTGACCATGCTGAGACATGGCCCAAGAAAAAGGGCGGGCCCACATGGGGGCGGGGTTCTTGAGCGGCAGCACTTGGTTTGCTATGCAACTTGTAGACAAGATGCAGGCGCGCACTTTTCCATGCTGCTGACATAGGTCTAGGCTGCGGCACCCTGGTTTGATGGTGCAAAAGCAGCTGCAGTGACCATTGACCCCCTGATTTCCAGTCCACCACCTATTTCTCAGCAGGCTGTACCAAGTGCTGCAAGGGATACCTGAACGGACAAAGTACTTCGCCTTCTCAAGCATTTCAGGGAATCCAGCGGCACAAGTGGTAATTGCTTCCTTTGCATCTCTCGGCAGCCTCTCGACATACGTAATGTATAGCACTTCTTGGAGGTAAATCTCCATGGTTTTTGTGGTTGCCCATCTTCCTCTGCGCCTGACGAGCTCTGAGTCCTCCGAACATGACAGCAGCCAGCTGGCCCCACCTGGCCTCAGTGATGTCAGGTCAAACTGTTTCAGTTTCCGCTCTGTGTCTGGCGGGGGCTTCAAAGCAGACATCACCTCTACTAGCCGCTTTCTCAGAGTCGTGGCCGAAAGCGGCCACAGCATCGCATCGGAACTGAGGCTCCCATAGGCAATCTCAAGAAGCGCCACAATGTCGCTAGGGTCGATCCTAGCTGCCTGGTGTCGGGCATGCTTGCCCCTGGTCTTTGGCTCTTTGATCCGCAGCAAGGCATGACAAGTGCCTGGAGCAGCATCATCAGGTAGCACAAGGTCACGCCTGCACGCCGTTGGGGGGAGTGACTCGCCAATTCGTAGAATTCCTGCCCGGGTCAAAGCGAGGATGGCTGCTTCGCTGAGCCATCCCCATAGCAAGCAGACTGATAGGACGGCCAATAGCACGGACGCCGGCATGGCTGGTCTGTGATCAAATCGCGACCCAGGAAAAACATAAGTCCCAGGCCTGAGTCAGCTGCTTTCGTAGCTGAGGTCTTGCCGCAGCAACCGCATTGACCGTCTCCGCAAAATTCCCATATACCTTCCCTGCAGCAAACATCTCTCGGCCATAAATGACAAGCCAGTTCGAAATCTTCTCAGGATCACAAGGCTTTTCCCGTAGCAAGAAAGTCAGGGAGATGCCTTTTGTCTGCCAGAGCCAGATCTGAAACTGACGAAGGAGTTTCTTTCTCCGAGAGCGCGTAGCATCCAGAACAACCCGGTCTCCAGCCAGAAAAATCTCTGATCTTTGGGCTGCTCTCTTCCGATCAGCGGCAGAGGAAGGTTCCATGGCAAATGCGCGGATCCGAAAGTCCATTAAACCGAAGCTTGTCGTGCAGGGCTATCAAGCGCACACAGAAGTCCAAAACACCAGACAAAACGACACCAACCAGAACGCCGGCAGTAGGGGCACGCAGCACGCCACAGGATGGACAGCAGGACAAGGCACACAATCACATGTAAGGCACATTCAAGCCCAGCGAAGAGAATCTTGTGCACATATGAAGAGACCTCCGGAGAAATCCAATTGGAGGATTTGATGGAGTCCCCAGTGACTGTGGGTGGACAGGTGAGAAGCAAAACCAGACGAATCCAATTCGCTGCAAACCGCTTAAGTCCAGCGCGGTGTAGGAGTCTAACATCGACATCTGGACGGCAAATGGCGCTCCTGGCATTGGGGCTTCGGATGGTCTGGTCACGCGTTGGGTCATCTGCAACGTTCAGGCGAGTGGGACAGAAGGGCCAAACTGGATACACATCATAGCAGACCTGGGCCACAGCGGACCTTCGAAGCAAAGGCTGAAAAAGCCGAGAAGTGGACCTCCCTTTCGACAAGGCTCCTTTCGCGACTGCTGAGTCCAAAGCTGACACAAAACGGCTATGAGGGTGACGTTGGCCAACATGCTCAACAACAGACACACCCGCAGAGACCTCAAGGACATTTATGTGGGCTGGTTTCTTCCAAGTCCAAGTTCTCTCTTCACGCCACTCGATTGCTGACTTCTTTGTTAGGCCACGAATGCGAACATGGGGATGGTCCCTCGTGCACTTTGCTTCAACTTCGCCAGCAAGTATTCCATGAAAAAGGAAAACAAACTCCTTCTGATGGGGGCTATTGAAGTTGCAGGCCGCAATTACTGCTTCTTCGAAAAGTCCTGCTTCAACAAGGGACCACCATTCATCAAGCCACCTCATCTTTGAGCGGCGAGGCTGCTCAAGGCCACATCGCCGCCGCAATCTGGCACCAACCCTCAACAAGACAAGGCTCCTAAAGGCAAGGCAGTTTCCATGAACAACACGGGGGTGGAGCCTGTCAAAACCATAAGGCTGTCGATAGCTCCTCAGGCATGGATAGGCAGCCGGTGAAAATGTTGTGCATGGAGGTTCAGCCAAGAAGGAACGAAACCTGTTTTGCTCCAACATGTGAATGACCCATTCCATCAGACGCAAATCGGTCAAGTCATAGTGTCTTGATGCCGTCAAGTCCAAAGGAGGAGCAACCACAAGTCCAAGGTCTTTCGCTGCATTGGAAACCGCACCAACACCCCCGCAAATCTCAACAAAGTCAAAATAAAGCAAAGAGGAAGCTTTTGGCCGAATCACTGGGGGGGCTCAAACTCCTCCCCATCAAATTCACCCAAATGGCGCAAAATCTCCCTGAAGCCATTGTCAAGTTTTGTGTAGCAGCCCTTCTTATCAGAGTCAAGCCACAAGCTCTCGACAAGTCCAACATCACAAGAGGCAGCAACAAAAGCACCTTTGGCCAAAGAAGCATCGGAAGCAAACATGGAGCCAACGTAGTCAACCGCAACATTCGTGCACATCAGAGGAGACAGGGCTGACAGAACGACAAGCTCACGAGCAATACTCCGGGGCAATGGCAAAACAGTCTCTTCATGGTCAACATTCGCACAGGCACCAAGCGCAAACAGTCCATCAACAACACAGCTCAAACAACGCCGGTACAGGAGCACAGAAGTCCAATTCCCAGCAAGTTTCGAGGCAAGCTGTGGCGTGATACCAGGCAAAGCCGCAACCCGCAAGGACAAGGCAGCCAAAGCCAAACGTTTCGACCTAGGTGCACCAACAGTCACGCACCCACTCCGCACCGCATGCTCATCCGACACCACTTCAGCACCAGCAGCCTTGAAGGTACAAGAGGACTCAATGTCCTTTTCATCAGAGCCAACAAGCCCCTCACGCTGGTAAGCCTCTCTAGCCCTTTGCAAGGCGGAGAACCAGGCCGAGTCGATCTTTGGGGTCCCAAAAGGCTCTCGGCACACCACAAAGAAATCGTCAATCACAAGTCCAGAGTGCAAAGGCCCTTTGGGGAAGGGATGCTGGCTTTGTATCTGTTGGCCCTCGCACAGCAGGTCGGACTCCTCAAGCAGTGTTTGGTGTGCACACAAGGCGAACTCAACACCTAAGTGGTCTCCTTGGAAAAGTGAACCGAAACCCGCAAAGAGTGGCCGGGAGTCCAAAGCCCTTTTGTGCGATGACTGGGGGCAAGTCCAAGTCGATCCCCCAGTCACCTCTCGATCAGCTCGAACAGCCAGCCGCTTCTCAGCACAAAACTCGGACCATGCTGACAGTTCCTGCAACTCACAAGGTTCATAGGAGAACGGCAGAAGGTTTGTTCTCGCCCGCTCAGGGGAGACACGGGCCTGGTGATAGAAATCACGCCTGTCAGTTATTGAGGCACAGAGCTGGTCACGAAAACGCCTGACCCAAAGCTGAGACAGAAGGGATCCTGGAGGCAAGTACTTGGAGGGTCCATCAAAAGAAAACTCAGACATGTTGACCTTTCGCCTGTCTCCTATCTGTCTGTCTACTTCGGGTGATTTAAAGGCACTAAACACTCGACAAAATATCTCTGGCTCAGTTGGCTCCTCGTAGAGCTTCAGCAGTCCCTTTGCATCCCAAACACGCATGAGCCCAAGACATTCCTTTCTGGATTCCCTCGGGAAGTTGGGAGCACACGACTCATCAATGGGCAGGCCATGCTTCAGGATTGCAGGCTCCTGAAAAGGGAGCCAGAGTGGACCCTTGAGAAACTCCGACATAAGCCATTCACCTGTTCCGACCAGCTTCAAACGAGATGCATTCAAACTCTGGTATGGCTGCAGCCGTGGAAGCTCCTCGGCTGGAAACAAAGCTGGGTCCGCCCGAAAGTCCATTGGGCCATCAAGATAGTTACCTTGAAAGTCTGGGCTGACATCGAGGAAGTTTTCAAGCTGCAAAAGGCAGGCACTTAATTCAGGACCGGATCTCCCTGGCGCAAGAGGGAACAAATCGCTGGAAGATCCACACACAGCCACAAGAGACCTCAGTCGTTGAAAGATCTTGGACTGGGCAGCCGAAGGTCTCCTGCTGAGTTCATCAACAGTCGAGAAGCGACCAAGATGCACATAGTTCAAGGTGAAGACCAAGACATGGAGCAACCTAGCCCTGCAAAGCTTTGACAGCCTCCGCTTTGACAAACCAGCAAACGAACCCCAACACCACGAGGAAGACTCAGGCAAGGGCAAAGGCAAAGCTGTGGTGCACAGTGTTGAAAACTGTCGCATGGAACAAAAGAAAGATCGGCGCAAATGCCAGGAAAAATCGGTCCGGGACCGCAAAATCCACCTATAGGCAAAGACAAGGCCCAAGTGGTGAAGTTGATTGAATCAACCAGAGGGTTTGGCTCCTGCCCCTCTGGAAACTCTGAACTGGAACTTGAGTGAAGTGGCTTCTCTTCACAGGCTCTTACTCCTCCTCGCCGTCGTTGGCGTTCTGTCTGACCCTTTCCCTGCCCCTTTTGCTTTCTCTTTGGCTGAGCTTTTGCCTTTGCTGGCTGGTCTGAGCTCCCTTGCCCCTTTTGGCCAGCAGCTGAATTGCCTGAGGAAAGCTCTTGGCGCTTTGTCACAATCACATCCAACTCCTTGACAAAAGCCAGAGCAACAGTCACCCACTTTGGATCGGCCAGTTGAGAAAATGCCCTGCATGGCCCTTGACAGCGAGCTCTGCTGGCGATTGATGAAGATCGCACTGGGAGGGTCCTCCTGCAAAGTCAGCAATGCCGCCAAGTCGAAGCGGCCCCCATCCAAGACTGCTTGATCCAGGCATGTGGCAAGAAGTGCCAGGGAGTCCTTCGCCGCCCCCAGGTTGTCTGACTGAAGGAAATTCATGATTGTCATCACCTGGTACAAGATCAGGGCCCAGGTCTCAATGACGGCCATATCCTCCATAGCGCTCCATGTAGAGCGTCCCACTGACACCCCTGCTCAGCAATTCCGCAGGACTGCCAGTGCTGGGAGCTGTTCCTCCTCGCCATAGCTCTGAGTACACTCAGGTAGAAGGATCCTGGGCCAGCTCCGCTTGCAATCGAGCCCTGCCCTGGGATTCCTTGGTGCTCGCAGAAGAGCTGGAAGAGGTCAAGTCCAAAAGGGGGTCTTGATCCCCTTGGCCTATCTGTCCCACCAGCGCAGTGATGGCCTGAGACTGGGCAAGCATGGCTTTCGCCAAGTCCGTATCGCCTGACATTGTCACAGGCTTGTCCTCCTCCAGGCTCCTCAGCTCCGTAGGGCGTAAATCCAAGCCCGTACCCAAAGTTCGACCCGGCTGGTCTTTGGTCCTGGGTTGAGGGGCAGCTATAACTCCAGCAACTGCACCCGCCGAGCCCTGAAAATTTGCAAGTCCAGCAGAGAGGGGTTGAGAAAGTCCAAGTGCTGTTGCACGGGTCGGAGCTATGACCTTGGTCTCTAGGGCATCCTGCCGTTGAGAGAGAGTCTGCGACTGGGAAGTCAATGACGGCACCAGGGTGAGAAGCTGATCCATCGAGGCGGCTAGTGATGCCGTCGTAACCCTCTTTGGCTTTTCTTGACTTCCGGTGCCAGTAGGAATGCCTCCTGTGGCCGGCTGCTTTCTTGGCTTTCTGGGAAGCTTGGAAGATGGTGGAGTCTGCGGGGTGGCCTCCTCCTGTTCCTCCTCCGGGCCCGTTGCGGTGTAGAAGATGAGTCCAGCTTCTTCGTCTGCACCTCGAATCCAATCCATCGCATGGGCATGGAGCTCGCTGACTGAAGGGAGAGAGAAGGGAGAGTCCAAATCGAAAGGCTGGGCAATTG
The DNA here is from genome assembly GCA_003297045.1 of Symbiodinium sp. clade C Y103. NCBI lineage: Eukaryota > Dinophyceae > Suessiales > Symbiodiniaceae > Cladocopium > Cladocopium sp. clade C. Next base: position 389,006 of record BGPT01000004.1, read on the forward strand.
GTTCTGGATCCTCCGCCAATCTCAATTGGCGAGCATGTCTTCTGAAACATCCACCAACAAAACTGTGAGATCCTCTCCTGTGGGAGTGTTGACGCCTCCTTCCAAAGTCATAGCTGGAACCACCACAACCGTGGAAACTCCTACAGGCCCTGCATCCCCGCCAGAATTTGCACGCTGAAGGAGTTCTTCCTGGATGATCCCCAAAGGCAAAGCCAGAAGCATGCCGCCCTTCCGCTTCGCCACAACTAAGGCCAGGCCCTCTGCATCTCCATCTGCTTCGGTGGAAGATGGCCATAGGAGCACGCAGGGCACCAAATCTTCGACCACCGTGACAAAATTGCTCCAGGACAGGCCTCCCTCTGAAACTACCTGTGATGCCATTTGAAAAGGTATTAGGGCAAAACTTCAATGGCTTCGGCAGAAAATCCAGCTGCCTGCAAGTAAACCCTGGCTTCTGATTCACTTGGAAAGCTTTGGGAAATTGATGTGCTGTTTTCCAGGGATCCAATGGCACGCCAATAGGAACCGGAGGAACGGAAGATGGTTGGATTGACAAAGGAGTCACAACGGGCCACAACGTAACAGCGAGAACGCAAATCAAGAGGAGGCGTTCTGTTCGGTGAATGAACCCGGTTGTCCAACACAGCACGCGCCCAACAGCCAGCAGTCCAAGCACTGTTGATGCGAGCTGCAACAGACAGGGAAGCCCCAACCAAGGTAGCACCAAGGGGCCGAAGATGCTCAAGGCAGGATCTGAAAAGAGGCAGCGATTTGATCTCTGGTCTCACAGTCCAAGTGTGCTGGAGGATGGAGGGACAGGAGAGTCAGAACGGACCACCTCAAAAGAGCCCACAGAAGGATCAGGAGACCTGGCCCGAGGACGATAGGCAGACAGGTAAGCCACGAACTCACCAAGAGAGTCAGAAGGACCAGAAACAGTGACCCGGAGGCCTGCAATCTCAAGGGACAGTTCAGTGACCTCGCCGTGGTCCCGTAACTACTCATGTCTGTGCTTGGACTCATTGGTGTTGGATCCATCTTAAAACTCTTCTAAAGTTCCACAGAGATCTTCTCAACTTCTCACCGAACTTTTCTCAAGTTCCCACAGAACTTTTCTTTTCTCTCACAAGTTCCCCAAGACCTCTCAAGGTTCACACAGCTTTCTCTTTGCGTCTGCTTCTCACCCTTAGGATCACTGCGGCTCCGCTACCAAATGAAAAACACAAGAGCGGCGGTCAGCTCTTTTTCACAGCTCAGACTTGAGCCAAACCACAAAAGGTTTGACATCATCTTATCTTCTCTTCCTTTAGAAGAGATGCAAAGTAAAACGCAATGACTCTCCAAACGTTCTTACAAGGCTCAAACTGCTTCAAACGAGTTCTTAAACGTCCAAAAACGTTCTTCAGCTCTCCAAATAAACAAGCTTCAGCTCAAACTCACAAAGCACCTATAAAACGCCCTACAAAATCACCTACGAGTATCAAGTTCGTAAGACATGTGTCAAACAGATCAGAAACAGCATAAAAAACACAAAAACAAACGAATCCAGCTTCAAGCTCTTCATGCACACCTGGTTCCATTTGGTTCTTGCGTGGTTCCTACCTCGTTCCTGCAGTTCGATAGTTCACAGATCGGTTCCTACAAACTAAAAATGGTTCCTAAACTGTTCACATGTACATACAATGTTCCAAGTTTGCAAGATGTTTAAGTAGATTCAAGGTGGTGCACTACATCCTTTCACCAAAATTTCACACGTTTAACAAGGCCGTGTTGACCTCGCACGAAAGCTCACTTCAACACCACATCTGTCCAGAGAGTCACCAACCAAGTTGATCAAACCACCCTCTTAACCTGAAAGACATGTTGGTGGGCCAAAGCGCACCCAGCAGTTGGTTTCTGTCATTGAATTGGGCTCTCTGTGGAATTTGTTAATGACTCTCCACAGATTTGAGAAGCGAACTTCGTCGCCTTCAGAAAAGCTGCCAAATCAATGGCTTGGGAATTGGGCTGATGCACAAATTGCAGAACTCCTTGATCATTCATTGTCCGCAAATTGTCCTCAGTTCCATACGTCTTTCCTGGACCGATGATGGGCTGTTCCCAGAAGATCCAGCTGCTTCCTTAGAAGCCTTCAAAGCTTCGAGCGTCAGCTGCTCAGAAATAAACTCACCTTCGTCCCAAGATTGCAATGACTCCTCATCTGCGGCCGAAACTTCCACAGCTGGAGCTTTCTTTGCCATGAGTAGGTCGAGCTGTCTTTGCTCAGCGGCAGTGAATGACGGCTTGGACCACGACATGGCTCAAATTCCTCCGGGAGATGAACTGCGGTGCAAAAAGTGGATAACCCTATGGCGCAGCAGGAGTATCAGCCAACAAACACAGGTTGGAGAGTCTCCAAAGCACACCCAGGAAGATCCGAAAAGACGCAAAAGCAGCAAAAACCACTGTCGGTCGGACCCGGAACAAACAGACCCACAACGCCAAACCTGACGACAGGCCTCCATTCCCAGTCCTTTTTCCACCTACCTCACCTTACCTTCGCAAGTTTCGGTAGGAAACTACAAGGTCAAACAGTGCAGGTTTCAGATTTGTTTGCAAACTTGTTTTCAACATGACAGCAAACACTGAAATCACAAATGTTGCAATGCAAGTCAAATCACAAATGATTTCTGTCTGTGGCCGTGAGAGAGAGATCTTCCACGTACGCAAGACTCAAAGACAAACGTTGCATCGATCTTTCCTATTACTCTCTTCCAGTTGCAGTTCTGCTCTAGTGGCGTGTCCGAGTTTCGTGCTCGTGACTTGAGCGTATTCCGTGTCAACTAGGAGTGAGTCTCTCAATAAAACCTTCCAGTAGGCTATGTCTCCGTGGTTTCTGGAACTCTGCTATCGCTTCTGAGGCTTTGCCTCACTTTTGCTATGTTTGAGGATCACCTTGGTGCTCAGTGCAAGATTTCATCACCATTGGTGTCGTCAGATTGGAATTTGGTGCATTTTGGATGTTTTTCAAGGCCACCATGATGAGCTCCACAAAATTTGCTCATCAAGGATGGCAACAGATCCGAATTTGATCGCTTCTTCATCTTCTGAGGATTTCTGAGCTGAGAAGCGTAGGTAGTTGGAAGTTATTTTGTGATCGTTTGAGTTGTCATAGGTAGTTTCGGACTGCAGTGCAAGGGTTGGAGGTTGAAACACCTCGCTACGATCATGTCGAGAGTCATGATCTAGCTCGTTGTTGTAGTGCANTTCGGACTGCAGTGCAAGGGTTGGAGGTTGAAACACCTCGCTACGATCATGTCGAGAGTCATGATCTAGCTCGTTGTTGTAGTGCAAGGGTCTTGTATATAGTGTAGATATGTTCACTGATGGGTCATGGACGTGTTTGTTTGGTTTCCCCGAAATGTTTGGGTTTTCCTCTCAAGGATGTCAAATGTCGATCTCCGAGTGCTTGCTTTGGCATGCAGAAGAAAAAGGATCTTAGAAATTCTGTGCTCAAAAGATCGACTACTGAGGGAGGAAAGCACAAACCTGCGTTTTGGTTTTCCTGTTTTGGTTTTGGGGAAAGTGACCTGTTTTGTGAACTAAACTGAATTCGTTTGGACGTCACGGTATTTTGTGATTTTTGTCCAGAGAAACGTTTTTGGAAAACAGCAACTCGTTTTGTTTTGGAATTGTTTGAATACAGGAAATCGAGTTTCCGCCCGTGACTTGACTTCTCAAGAAGTGTGAGTCAGACAAAGTTAAGAAGAACAACTTAGCATAGCTGTTTTCACCAACCGACAGACAGTTCGTTGTTTGTGCCTTCTGTTCGCGCAAAAGGGACTTGACGCTGGCAAGTGTTGGTTGTTTGTGTCTTGGGAGTCACGCCTAGGTGTTTCGGATTTTCGCATTTCTGTGTGGCAGGCGTGGCACTTACGGTAGGCTGGCTCTGGTCCCGTGTACCGCGGCGCCTCTTTTGCGTGGCAGGCGTGACACTTGGTGACATCTGCCTTCGTTTTGTGTGGCAGGCGTGGCACTTGGCGACATGGACTTTAATTTTGAATCTATGTGGCAGACGTGGCACTTACGGCACTGGGCTGGCTCTGGTGACGGGCTTGGTCGCGGCTTCCCGTGTGACGCGGCACCTCTTTTGCGTGGCAGGCATAGCACTTGGTGACATCTGCCTTCGTTTTGTGTGGCAGGCGTTGCGCTTGGCGACATGGACCTTCGTTTCATGTGGCAGGCGTGGCACTTATGGCACTGGGCTGGCTCTGGTGGCGGCCTTGGTCGCGGCTGGTCCCGTGTGACGCCGCGTGTGTTTTGCGTGGCAGGCGTGGCACTTGGTGACATCTGGCTTCGTTTTTGTGTGGCAGGCGTGGCACTTGGCGACATTGACATGGACCTTCACTTTGTATGGCAGGCCTGGCACTTGGTGGCATCTGCCTCACTTTCGCGTGGCAGGAATGGCACTTACGGCGCTGGGCTGGCAGTGGTTTCACACACAACGCAGACACAACTTTATCACACACAGCACTTTCAAGACAACCCTTTCACACAAAAATCTTTCACCCACAACTTTCTCACATACAACATTCTCACACACAGCTCTTTCACACAGAACTCTTTGACACAACTTTGTCACACACAGCACTTTCACACACAACTCTTTCACACACAACTCTGTCACACACAACTGGGGTTATCCGGTCCTTTATTTTTGAGGACACCGTGATGGTGTGAGCAAGTACACTACAGTGGACCGCGATTGGCCGAAAAGTCATCTATGTTCCTCACATCGAAAGGGAGTGTGAAAATTGGTATGCTATACCCCTGGCCGAGCGCTGTGAGGATCACTGCATGTGCATTGGAGATGATTTATGTTGTTTGTGGAGATTATCGTTTGGTTTCGTGTCTTGCGAATGAGGATATGACACTGCATAGTTGAGATTTCAGAAGTTATCGATGGTGAACGATCGGTTTTTGCCACTCTATGAGTCCAACAGCTAGCGCCGTTGAAGTCATCTCGTGTTGTAGCTCTCAATGTGTGTAGTATCATCAGGAAACCATCTGTTTTGTATACAATTGACCTCGTAGTTGAACTTGTCATAGTTTTGTAGTTTTGACTTGAGACATTTTCGTAGGAAACCGAATTAGTTTGAGAACGTTTTGAGAATTTTGTGCAAGAATTCAACCTTTTGTTTGCTAAATCGCCACAAAACCCAACCTTGGATTTTGTGTCTCAAGAACTGTTTGCCCAACGATACTCGTTGGCTCAAGCCCGAGCGAGAGAAACAGAGTGTGTGTTGAGCGTTGTTTTGTTGTCTGGAGTGATTTGAGCGAGAGAGCATGGAAAGTTTGACGCACGTTTGGTTTTGAACAGTTTGCTTTGGGTACAAACTTGATCGCGATAGGTTTGGCTTTGGTTTTCGGGGCACAACTTAGCGGTGCAAAGTTTTACGGCATTGCCGCTGGGGAGTTCAACAGATCTCTTAACGCGGCAGGCGCGAAATTTCAGACGCTTAAGCCCGTGGCAGGCGCAGTCGTTCAGAAGCAAACATGGCACGTTAACCCGTGGGAGGCGCAGTATATCAGAAGCAAACATGGCCACTTCACAGCTTAAACCCGTGGCAGGCGCAATTTTTNAGAAGCAAACATGGCACGTTAACCCGTGGGAGGCGCAGTATATCAGAAGCAAACATGGCCACTTCACAGCTTAAACCCGTGGCAGGCGCAATTTTTCAGGAGCAAGCATGGCCACCTCACAGGCGCAGTATTTCAGAAGCAAACATGGCCGCTTCACAGCTTAAACCTGTGGCAGGCGCAGTATTTCAGGAGCAAACATGGCCACCACACAGCTTAACCCGTGGCAAGTCTTTGACAAACATGGCCACCTCACAGTTTAAACCCTAACAACCGCGGTACTTGACAAACAGACATGGCCACCTCACAACTTAACCTGGACAAGCAAATCGCCACCTCACAGCTTAAACGCTGGCAGGCACAGTATTTTTCAGAAGCAAGCCTGGCCACTTCACAGCTTAAACCCTGGCAGGCGAAGTATTTGACAAGCAAACATGGCCACCTCACAGCTTAGTCCGTGCCAAACATTTGACAAACAAACATGGCCAGCTTAATTTTAAGCTGTGAGGCCACGTTTGCTTTTGAAATACTGCGCCTGCCAGGGTTTGAACACAGAAACCTGCCGTGTAGTGCCACAAGAGGCGGCACTACACGCTCACCCTTTGTGAGTTTGGTGCGACGCAAGTCGCAAATACTGAGCCTGCCAGCAAAATCGGCACTAAACGCTTCGCGCTGTGGTAAAACAACGATTTTTAGATGCGACCGCGTAGGTGTGTAGTACCCCACTTAACGCTCCGCGCTGTGGCCAGAGACACATTTTCACCGTTTCCTGGTGTTCGGTTGTAATTACTTTTCTAAAGATCAATATAGCTTAGAAAAAAAGAGCCACTACACGCTACACGCTGGACCTGTTTTGCTGGTTTTCCCACGGTAAAAGGCGTGTAGTACCACACCTGTCGCACTAAACGCTCACCCTCTGTGAGTTTGGTGCGACGCAAGTCGCAAATACTGCACCTGCCCGCAAAGTCGGCACAGACGCATTTCAGACACACATTTCAGACACATTTGGAAGTCTCTTTGGATGGAGCTTGAGGTCGAAGGCCACACCGGAGACATTTCAGACACATTTCAGACACATTTCAGACACATTCCAGACACATTTCAGAGCACATGGGCTCCACACTTTACACTCCACACTTCACGCCCCACACTCCACACTCCACACTTTACACTTGACACTCCACACTTCACACTCCACACTTCACTGGAAGGCTCTTTGGATGGAGCCTGAGGTCGAAGGCCGACACATTTGGAAGGCTCTCTGGATGGAGCTTGAGGTCGAAGGCCACACCGGAGACATTTCAGACACATGTCAGACACATTTCAGACACATGTCAGACACATTTCAGACACATTTGGAAGGCTCTCTGGATGGGGTCGAAGGCCACACCAGACAGATTTCAGACACATGTCAGACACATTTCAGACACATTTCAGACACATTTCAGGGCACATGGGCTCCACACTTTACACTCCACACTTCACACCCCGCACTCCACACTCCACACTTTACACTTGACACTCCACACTTTACACTCCACACTCCACACTTCACTGGAAGGCTCTCTGGATGGAGCCTGAGGTCGAAGGCCACNCACTTTACACTCCACACTCCACACTTCACTGGAAGGCTCTCTGGATGGAGCCTGAGGTCGAAGGCCACACCAGACACATTTCAGACACATTTCAGACACGTTTCAGACACATTTCAGACACATTTGGAAGGCTCTCTGGATGGAGCCTGAGGTCGAAGGCCACACCGGAGACATTTCAGACACATGTCAGACACATTTCAGACACATGTCAGACACATTTCAGACACATTTCAGAGCACATCGGCTCCACACTTTACATTCCACACTTCACACCCCACACTCCACACTTTCCACTTGACACTTCACACTTTACACTCCACACTCCACACTTCACTGGAAGGCTCTTTGGATGGAGCCTGAGGTCGAAGGCCACGCCAGACACATTTCAGACGCATTTCAGACACATTTCACACACATCTCAGACAGATTTCAGACACATTTCAGACACATTTCAGAGCACATGGGCTCCACACTTTACACTCCACACATTTCAGACAGACACATTTCAGACACATTTGGAAGACTCTCTGGATGGAGCTTGAGGTCGAAGGCCACACCGGAGACATTTCAGACACATTTCCGACACATTTCACACACATGTCAGACACATTTCAGACACATTTCAGGCCACATTCACTCCACACTCTAGACTTTACACTCCACACTCCACACTTCACTGGAAGGCTCTTTGGATGGAGCCTGAGGTCGAAGGCCACACCAGACACATTTCAGACAAATATCAGCCACATTTCAGAAAGTTTTCAGACACATTTCAGACACACCAGACACATTTCAGAGCACATGGGCTCCACACTTTACACTCCACACTTCACGCCCCACACTGCAGACTCCACACTTTAGACTTGACACTCCACACTTTACACTCCACACTCCACACTTCACTGGAAGGCTCTCTGGATGGAGCCTGAGGTCGAAGGCCACACCAGACACATCTCAGACACATTTCAGACACATTTCAAACACACTTCAGACACATTTCAGACACATTTCAAACACAATTTCAGACACATTTCAGACATTTCAGAGGACATGGGCTCCACACTTTATACACTCCACACATTTCAGACACATCTCAGACACATTTCAGACACAGTTCAGAGCACATGGGCTCCACACTTTACACTCCTCACTTCACACCCCACTCCACATTCCACACTTTACACCTGACACTCCACACTTTACACTCCACGCCCCACACTTCACTGCAAGGCTTTCTGGATGGAGCCTGAGGTCGAAGGCCACACCAGACAGATTTCAGACACATTTCAAACACATTTCAGACACATGACACATTTCAGACACATTCCAGAGCACATGGGCTCCACACTTTACACTCCACACATTTCAGACACATTTCAGACACATTTCAGACACATTTCAGACACATTTCAGAGCACATGGGCTCCACACTTTACACTCTACACATTTCAGACACATCTCAGACACATTTCAGACACATTTCAGAGCACATGGGCTCCACACTTTACACCATGGGCTCCACACTTTACACTCCACACATTTCAGACACATTTCAGACACCACACTCCACACTTTACACTTGACACTCCACACTTTACACTCCACACTCCACACTTCACTGGAAGGCTCTCTGGATGGAGCCTGAGGTCGAAGGCCACGACACATTTCAAACACATGTCAGACACATTTCAGACAAATTTCAAACACATTTGAGACACATTTCAGACACATTTCAGAGCACATATGGGCTCCACACTTCACACACATTTCAGACACATTTCAGAGCACATGGGCTCCAGACTTTACACTCCACACTTCACACCCCACACTCTACACTCCACACTTTACACTTGACATTCCACACTTCACTGGAAGGCTCTTTGGATGGAGCTTGAGGTCGAAGGCCACACCAGACACATTTCAGACACATTTCAGAGCACATGGGGTTTCAGCTAGAGATGCCCCACACTCTACACTTTACACTCTACACTTTGTACTCCACACTCCACACTTCACACTCCACACTCTACACTTTACAAGCCGCACTTTACACACACTACACTTTACACTTTACACTTCACACTTTACACTCCACACTTCACACTCCAGACTCTACACTTCACACACTACATTTTGCACTTCACACTACACAATCCACACTCCACACTTTACACTCCACACTTTACACTTGACACTCTACACTTTACACTCCACACTCCACACTTCACTGGAAGGCTCTCTGGATGGAGCCTGAGGTCGAAGGCCACACCGGACGTTCAGACACATTTCAGAAACATTTCAGACACATTTCAGACACATGTCAGAGCACATGGGTTACACTCCACACTCCACATACTCCACACTTCACACTCCACACTCCACACCCTACACTTTCCACCCCACACTTTGCACTCCATACTCCACACTTCACACCCCACACTCCACACTCCACACTTCACAGTCCACACTTCACACTTTACACTTCACATTCCACACTCCACACTTAACACTCCACACCCCACACTCCACACTCTACACTTTACAATCCACACTCGACACTCCACACTCCACACTTTACACTCCACACTCCACGCTTCACACTTTACACTTCACTCTCCACACTCCACAATCCACACGCTACACTTGACACTCCACAATCCACACTCTACACTTTACACTCCACACTTCACACTCGACACTCCACACTCTACACTGTACACTCCATACTTTACACTTCACACTCCACACTTCACACCCCACACTCTACACTTTACACTCCACACTCGACACTCCACACTTTACACCCCACACTCTACACTCCACACCCCACACTTTACACTCCACACTTCACACTTCACACTCCGCACTCCACATCCTACACCTCACATTCCACACTCCACACCCCACACCCCACGCTCTACACTTTACACTCCACACTCCACACTCCACACCCCACACTCCACACCCCACACTCTACACTCTACAGTCCACACTTTACACTCCACACTCCACACTCCACACCCCATACTCTACACTTAACATCTAGCAGAGCTTCCCGCCGACGTATGCAGCAAGTGATCTACTTTTTTTTTAAAATTTATACTTGTTTGTTTATGTGACCGTCCTTCTTCATCCCGTTTGTTTATGTGTCTTCTTGCGTGATCTGCATTCGGGTTCGTTGGCTTCTCTTGTTCTTTTATCTTCACTTCCCTTCCATCTTTCCGGCTTTACTTATGGTGAAAAGATCCAGAAAAGACACTTGCGCAAATTGTGTGCACAAAAAACAAAGTTTTGGAGCTGAAAAAGAGGACCGTCTTCACTCTTGAATATGGTGTCAACCATATCCTTCTTCTGTTCTCATGTTTGTTCGTCTTCACTTCTCTGCCTCTTCCCCATTTTACCCTTGGTGAAAAGATAAAGAATAAACACCTCAGCAGATTTGTCCCAGAAAGCACAGTTTCAGGCTGAAAAAAAGGACCGTTTCTTGCACAAGTTGCCACACCCATTTCCTCCTGCTCTGACGTTTGTCCATCTTCACTTCTGTTCATCTTTCCGGTTTTACCCATGGTGAACAGAGCAAAAATAAATATCAATAAACACTTCAGCAGATTTCCCTCAGAACAGACAAAGTTTCGGGGCTGAAGAATAGGGACTGTTTTCACTCTTGAACTACGGGGGATCTCTCATGTTTGTTTTGTTTTCCTTTGTTTTTTCTTGAGTTTTAGGATGGTGAAGATCACGTAGGGATCAAACGGTCAAAATGAATTGAACAGGGAACGTTGTGACCGGCAATGCATGTTTTCTTCACTGCCTTTTTGGATTCAAGGGCGGGCGTGGTGGGTGCGCTCAATCATTGGGCTTGCAAAACGGTTTAGGGGGTTAGAGCCATGGATGTTGAGGACATGGAGGACACTGATGAAAACAAATCTAGGCATTCTGGATACACAGCCACCTCACCATTTGGCGAAGATGTCAATGAGGCTACAGGTGACCAGCTTGATGTGCAGAGTGAGGAATCTTTGCCTTTTCGTGCACTGGATTTGCTTCAGGGAACAGCAGGTTTCAAGCGAGACGCAAGTGCCAAGCCCTGCTAGTGCTGGTCCTGGTGAGGTGCCCAGAACTCCTTTGGATTTGTTTGGAAATGTTGACCTTAGTCTTGATGATGCGTCGGAGTTTTCACATGTTACAGAACCTTGTGACACTTGTGAGCCACGAGAGAGCGCGTCTGATGAGTCTGTAGAGATAGTAGAGCCTGAAGCTGACATCGTGTCTGAACAGCAGGAGGAGGTCCAGGTCTCAGACGTTGTTGCACCACAGCAAACATGGAATGAGATGGTTGCTAGTAGCTTTGCGCAATTTCGTGCGGTGCCAACAGAGTTGCTTTTTCCCTGGGAGACTGGTCCCATGGCAGCTGTCTTCAATTTCGATGCAGATCCTCTGCCACAATGTCCGGGCCTTGCAGAGATGCCACCAGTTGAGGAGGAATCACCTGCAGTGTCATTACAACACCAATTGTCAAGGTTTCTCATGCCTGAAGATGCCAAATACATGCATGCAGTGAAGAGTATTCAAGACATGAGTTACTTTGAGGGAAAAGCAGAGCAGCTAGACCTGGCCTGCGGACAGTGGCTACGGATTTTATCTGTGTCGTGGAGCTCTTCGGGTGTTGGACCTCAGCTTGCAACGGCTTTGCAAAAAGATAGTACTGGAGTGGAGGCTTGCGTGATTCTCAAAGCATGTTTTGGTGTAAAGAGCCCATCAACATTGTTGAAACGTGCTGGAGCTTTCAAGAAGTTTTTCACCTGGTATGAGAAGAGTATGGTGTGCCGTGAGATGAATCAGTTCCCATTGCCGTTGGATGAGTCGGTGGTATGGGAATACTTTTTGCATCTGAAAAAGCAGCGTGAGAGAGATGCAAGAGGTTATACAATTCCAAGTTCTTTTCTCGAAGCGGTGAGATTTGCGAAGTTTACATTGGACCTTTCTGGTACTGATGCAATCCTAGGGTCAGGTAGGCTTCTTGGCTTCTCTGCTCTGGAAAAGAAGGCCAAGGGTCCGACAATCCAAGCACCTGGACTTGAACCAGAGCACATTCGGCGATTGCACGAGGTTTGGCACTCAGCTGGAAACAACATTGATAAGTTGGGAGCCGGTTGCTTTCTAGTGTGCTTGTATGGGCGAGCAAGATGGAGCGACATGCGATTGGTGGATCATGTTGAGATTTGAGATTGAACCTGGAGAAAAGAAGGCGTTCATGAAATGACAGCCATGTCTTGTAAGCTCGGCGGAGGTTTCCCGCAGCGTAATTTCACCAACAAATCTGATAGAATTTTCAAACAGGTGNGCCATGTCTTGTAAGCTCGGCGGAGGTTTCCCGCAGCGTAATTTCACCAACAAATCTGATAGAATTTTCAAACAGGTGGAAGTTATTCAGTGAGTTTGACTTCAAACAACAGACTCAAAACCAACTTCTCTGAAATCTGTTATCATCAGAATCTTGCTTTCTGAAATCTGAATATATACATAAAGGAACGGAGTTCACANTTCAAACAACAGACTCAAAACCAACTTCTCTGAAATCTGTTATCATCAGAATCTTGCTTTCTGAAATCTGAATATATACATAAAGGAACGGAGTTCACACTTTTCACAACCAAGCATTTCAGTGAAATGTTTCTCTGGGAATTGCCGTCAATTCTATGTTGATCTGTGGCATTTCACNTGGAGGGTTTAAAACTTGTTTTTCATTCAAGCAAGTTTCTTCAGCCCTCCCTTTCTTTCCCACCCTTGGTCTCTAACTCCGTTTCCTTCTGGGTTTCACTTTTGTCTTGCTAGTTTCACGTTGACCGCGACGGCCTACCCTCAAGCCGTTGTCAACTCCATTGCGTAACTGGCAAAGCACTCGTGACTTTCACCCCCGCTGTCAAAAAGGAGCTGCTGAGCTTTCACTCTGCATGTTGTCTTGTGAGTCTTTTTTCGACGTTGTTTTTAACGACGCACGTTTTACGACAAGCTGGGCAAACGAGTAAACTAAAACACGTATCTAGTAAACAACGACGGCGCGCGGAGTTNGACGTTGTTTTTAACGACGCACGTTTTACGACAAGCTGGGCAAACGAGTAAACTAAAACACGTATCTAGTAAACAACGACGGCGCGCGGAGTTTCCAACCGTGGTATCTTGGAAGTTTCCAAACTTCTCATTCATGCCTTGGTGAAATAGAGCTGTCAAGACTGCGACTTTCTACACAACTGAACATAAGACTGCTTCAGTTGGACTTCGAAGACAGCAGTATTTGCCGATTGTGGTGCCATGGCAGGGGATATGCTCTGATGAGTGGCTTAAGGAGTGGATGAGCATCTACCAGCAGGTTGGACTTGACTTGCACAAGCAGCCGTTGGGTCCCCTCTTGCCCGCCCCGCGGATTGACGGATCTTTTTGTGCCAAACCGCTATCCACAGCAGAAGCTGCCACATGGCTTCGTGGCCTCTTGCATGGCACCAGTAACAGCGATACTTTCAGAAGTCACTCTTTGAAGGCGTCTTTGCTTGTCTGGTGTGCCAGGGCAGGCCTCGATAAGGAGTCGAGGGCTGTCCTGGGACACCATTGCTCAGCACTGAGCGGGTCTGAAGTGGTATACAGCCGTCACTTGCAGACGAGGACTTTGCGGAAATTGTGCCACATCCTCAGGCGTGTCAGAGCTGGTTTAGCCATTGAGGACGGGGCCGTGCGGGCGTGCGGGCTGGTGTCAACCTTTCACACCAGCTATGGCAGCTAGGACACCGTTAGGACCAGTTGCAGGTCCTGAAACTATGCCAGAGGAACACAAACCTGAGGAGCGTGAGAAGGCAGCAGTGTCTTCGGCTGTTGAGGCGGCAGCCGATTTGGAAGATCTGCAAAGCGTAAAGGAGGAAGAGCGGAGTGCAAAACATTTGGAAGATGCTGCAGGCGATTTGACGCTGTACCCAGTTGAGATCGTTTCAGCTGGAGTGGTGGAGATTGAATCTTCTTCAGGCAGTGACAGTGACTCAGTGAATCGTCATCGACCGACAGCGACAGTTCATCGTCTTCAACTGTCATCCAGGCTCAGGGTCCTCACATGGTTGAACGTGTTTCTGAGGGCTTTGATTACTATAGGCATGCGAAGAGCGGCCTTGTTCACTCATGCAAAGAAGGCCAGGAAGTTTCCACCTGCAAGATTCAGATTGGTGTCAATTTCAAAAAGCTTGGAAAGTAGATTTATTTCGTGCACCCCAAGTGCATGAGGTGCTTTCCTAAGAACCACAATAGGATCCGTAGCTGTGACCAGATGTCTCAGAACATTGATGCCTTTCTCAAGAGATCCAAAGTTTCAGACTCGAAGGAGTCATAGCGTGGCCACAACACGTGGACCCGAGCGCCCAAAGGGGCAATCCTTAAGGGATGAAAAAGCAGATAAGTATGAGTGGTGAACTGTGCAGAAAGCTGCAAGCATTCAGTCTGCTTGGAAAGCCAAAGACTTCAGAATTTTTGCCAAAGGGCCACCACGTTTGTGCAACGGCATTCACAATTTTTGCGGAAAGCTGCTTAGACTTCAGAGTCACATGTTGTGTTGGAGCCAAGTGCAGAAACAGCTGTATTTCATCCGAGCAAGGCTCAAGCCGACATAACGTGACAGAGTTGTGCATGTTTTGTTGAATTTTTCTGCAAGTTTCTGTTTCCTTTTCAATTGAGTTGTTTCATTGAGCTTTGCACATGAGTTTACGCATGTTTCAGGTGCCAAGTTTCTCACAGGAACAGATGCATGACATGGTCAACTTGTCCTTCTTAGGTCTCAGGGTGCGGTGCAATGACATCTCTCATTGATAGCAAAGCTCAGTTTGAGAGTCACCTGAAGGAGACAAGAATTGTTTCAGGTTTCATTGAGAGTTTGAAACGCCACGGAATCCGTACCCTTGCTCAGCTTGCTTTCGCTGTGGGTCAGCCAGGGCAACCAATAGCAGATGCTAGCGTTGAACAGTTGGTTCAACAAGCTCATGGCCGTGCACCTCAATTGACTGAAACTGCCATACTGAAGCGTGTAGCATTTGAAGCGCAGACCTACCTGATGGCAACCTTACGCCAGGCAGTGGACCGCACTGATGACACACCAAGGCGCATTCCCTTTGCTGAAAGAACTACTAGGTTTGGAAGCTTTGAGAGCTGCTTTGGGCGGCGTTGGCATTTCAGGTGAGCATGAGCCTGCACACAGTTTATTTGACAAGGCTTGTGGAATGTTTGAAAGCAATACGGTTAAGTACCTGGAGTTGTCAAGCTGTGTGTCACGTGCCCATGAAGTACAAGGAGCACCAAAATCAAAAGAGCTCACCCTAAAAAAGGGTTCACTCATTCTTAAGCACAGTGAAGACAAATTGACTTCACCTACTGACAGTGAGATCAAGGTGCAGTACGCGATGGTGAGACGTGGCATCAGTTTCCAATTTGCTCGTTTGATGTCTTTTGAACAGCATTCAACTTGGGAGACGTTCTTGTTTGAAGCACTTCATCGCGATGCTCCCCCTGGTTACAGTAGGCCCGTAGGCCAACACTTGCTCAATTGTTGCAGTGTGACAAAGCAGCCTTTGCGAGATTGGGTTCGCAGGTCACAAATGTGCGTCAGAGAGATGATGCTACGTACCCTTTGGGTGAAGCACGTTTAGCATTACGACAAGATCCCAACATTGCTTTGTATCTGATGCCAGTTGCCAAGTCCTCTTCTTCAACATCAACAGCCACGGCAAGTGGCGCTGCACCTTACAGCACGGCAAGGACTCATCCTTATGCTGGTGGACGACCAAAGGGTGGAGGCAAAGGCAAAAAGGGTGGTGGCAAGAGTGCTCCGCCCGTCCCAGCTGAATTGCGTGGCAAATGGCATAAGAACTCAAGTGGCGAACCCATATGCTATGGGTACAACTGCAAAAGTGGCTGTGCTGAGAAAGGTGTGAAGCCTGGTGGCAGGTGCTCGAAAGGTTTGCACATTTGTGCAGAGCCGCGCTGTGGAGGACACCATTCACTTCAAGAACATGGCAGCAAGTGACCAGCAGCAAGTGTCACTGACTACAAGGATTGGTCTCGTGTTCATGTTGAGCAAACTTTCATGATCGAAGTTTTTGCTGGCGCTGCAGTTTCGTGTGCAGTTTCAAAACAGGCAGGCCTTGCCTCGTCGATTGCTATTGATAAAATCAAGAAGAAATCAGCAAGAAGTACAATTCTTCGGATGGATTTGCTTAGAAAGAGTGACAGGGACCTTTTGTATCAGTGGCTTCATGCTCCAATGCTATTATGGGTGCATTTGGCACCAGTGTTTTCGCCGTTTTCCAGGCAATCCTCAGCCGATGCGTTCGAATGAATTTCCACATGGGTTGCCAGACCTAAGTGCAGATGACCAGTTTCGTGTCGAGCTTGCGAATTCATTTTTTCAGTTTGCATGCGAGTGTTTTGCAACAGCAGCCAGCCTGTGGGTTCTTGCCACACTTGATAACCCCAGAAACTCATATTTCTGGCTCACATGTTGGCTCCTGGCAGTTATGCGGAAGATACCCGTTTTCTTTGGAGATTTTCAGGTCTGCATGTTAGGTGGAAACTGGACAAGTGGACGCGTATAATGGCCAGTTTTCCAGCCATTGAATCTCTCAACATTCGTTGCGATCTGGCTCATGCTCATCAACCTTGGGGACTTGCAAAGGACCCTGAGGGCAAAAGAGTGTGGGCAACTTCGTTGGAGTCTGAGTATCCAAAAAAGATGTGCGTAGCTATGGTCAATGTTGTACTTCAGTTTGCTGAAGCGCATGGGCTGAAGTTGCGTGCGCAGTCATTGGAGGATGCGCCCAGATTTCCACATGGCATCAGCCTAAGCCATTCAAGCTGCCTCCAAGTTGCTGAGTTCACTTCAGTTGCAGTTTCTCTTGCAAATGCGATGTCAGACACTCCTTGTGCTCTCATGTCCAACCTTGACAAAGATATACAATTGTACACCGAAGGCGGTATGTTGGAAACGGTTCCCAAACATAGTCGTTTTCTGCGTTTTTCTTCAGTGTCCGCCCGTGCAGAAGGGGTGACAGAGGGGCAGCCACTGAAGAAGGCAAAGAAGGCAAAAGGCCAGCCTCCTGAGGGTGATGCGAGCGCCCCTAGTGTTACTGCAGGGGTGGTTGGAAGTGCAGATGCTGAGGGCAATCAACAGTTTGAGGTTGCTTTTGGTTTACCATGGACATGTGAAGGTTTCATTTCACAAGCGTGCAGTTCGGGACACCCTGCAGCAAGGGATATGGGTGTTCCACGCGACCTGGAAACTGCGGTATGTAGAAATGTGGAGTGGAATGATTTACAAATGAGCAATTATCGGATTGCATGGTGCCGGAAGTGGTTAGCCAGGGCTCATGAGTTTGATGCGTTGGAAAAAGAAGATCCTATGACACGACATCCTGCAGTGGCTGAGCTGACGGCGGGGAAGCGCCTTCTTTTGACCAAGGAGATGCTGGAAGACGTTAGATACGAAGACACAGCTGCATTGAAACTTTTGTCACATGGTGCCACGCTGGCAGGCGAGGTGGAAGTGTCTGAGGCCTTTGACCTGCAATTCAAACCTTGTCTTATCACTTTGCAACAACTGGAAGCAGATGCGGTCCGCAGAAATGAAATGATCTTGCAAATGACTGGTTCCTCTGGGTCTGAAGAAACTGATTTGCAGATGTTGGAAGAGACGGAGATTGAATTGTCAAAAGGTTGGGCTGAAGGCCCATTTGAGCTGACAGACTTGGAGCCGGGTGCTACAATATCTCGGAGATTTCCGCTGGTGCAGCCTACAAAAGACGAGGATGATTGATGACTTTAGTGTGAGTGGGGTCAATGGTTCTTGCCTCACTCACAATAAAGTTGACCTGCATCTGGTGGACACCTTTTGCTCCATGATTAAGATGTTTGTTGGAAAATGTGATGAACAGTGCAAGGACAGTTCTTTGGTGGCCAAGACCTATGACTTGACAAGCGCTTATAGGCAGGTACCGATTTGCCCTGACCACTACAAGTATGCCTATGTGAGCGTTTACAATTCTTCGAAAGGTTGAGATTTATCGCATGAGAACGATGCCTTTTGGGGCCACTCACAGCGTGTACTGCTTTCTGCGCTTGGCTAGAAGCTTGTTTACTCTGGCGGTGCGTGGACTCTATTTGATGACCACAAACTTCTATGACGACTTCATCTTGGCGGCGCAGCCGGGGTTGACAGATTCCTGCAAGAATAGCATGGAGTTACTTTTCATGCTCACTGGTTGGCTTTTTGCGAAAGAAGGAAAAAAGGCCACCTCCTTTGCGATGCATTGCAAGGCCCTTGGTGTGGAGTTTGACTTCAATAAGTCAGAGCAACGCTTGCTGGCTGTTGCAAACACTGAAGCTAGAAAAACAGAGCTTAAACAACAATTGGAAGATGCGTTGAAGGCAGGTAAGCTGGAGAAACAGTTGTGCTTGGTTCTTCGTGGAAAGCTTGGGTTCGCAGACAGCTTTTTGCATGGTAGGCTTGGGAAGCTTGTGTTGAAGAAATTGATTGATCATGCTTACGGACGGACCAGTGTCGTCGGTGAAGACCTGCGGCAGGCATTGTGTGCCATGGTGACCAGTCTGAAGCAGGCGAAACCCAAGGAGATTTCTGTCAACAGTTTTTCACAATGGTTTATATACACAGACGCGAGTTTTGAGCCAGAGTCTGCTACCGGCAGTCTAGGAGGAGTTCTTGTCGATGCGCATGGTAAGGTCAAGTTCTGGTTTGGCCTGATGCTGGATGCGGATACATGCAGACTGCTGGGTGCTGGTGAAAAGGGAGCAATTATTTATGAGTTGGAGCTTTTGGCATCAATTCTGGCTTTGAGCTTGTGGCACGGAGACAAAGGAGACGAACTTAATGTCCACTTTGGTGATAACGACGGTGTACGTTTTTCTTTGATCAAGGCAACAGCTGCTGGGACGGTTGGTCAACTACTTATGGAATATCACTTGAGACTTGAAGCACTTGCGGGTTCTAGGTTCCTACAGAGGCGAACATCAGCGACTATCCATCACGAGGTGTTGCACATCCTCTGCTTTTACAAGAATGCGATGTTTCCTTGGAGGCCAGACTTTGCTTGGATGCCATCCTTTCTTTCTTGAACAAAATGGGAAACACACGATGACAAAGATGGGGGAGGCCAGATCGTGCGTCCCCCAGTCGAAAAAGTCGAGCTCTCCTGCGCATGCATTGCTTCAATGGAATTGACGGTGAAGATCACGTAGGGATCAAAATGTCAAAATGAATTGAACAGGGAACGTTGTGACCGGCAATGCATCTTTCCTTCACTGCCTTTTTGGATTCAAGGGCGGGCGTGGTGGGTGCGCTCAATCATTGGGCTTGCAAAACGCCCCACCCACATGCCACCCATTTGCAAGCCTGGACTTCTTCGAGATCAGATCGCAATCCTACGTTGTTCTTTTGCAATTTCTGACTTAAGCCTGTCCCAAAGCCAGGCCAGATCGTGCGTCCCCCAGTCGAAAAAGTTGAGCTCTCCTGCGCATGCATTGCTTCAATGGAATTGACGATTTGGCATAGGTGAAACCATCCCAAAAGGGGTTTATTTTTGATTTGGACATTATATTTTGCCCAGACTATATAGAAGAACAACATCTCTTGCGCCACTGAGGCCTTTGCTCTGCTGAGATCCCAGGTAGGTATTCCGCCTGTCCAAGGAGGGAGTGGAACAAATAAATGAACAGAAAATAGTGGAACAAATGCAGTTAAGGCTGCAAATATGCGGTTATGGCTGCCAAAACAGCTTGATGGTTTCAGATATGTAAGATATGTCTCAGTTTGCCCCTCCGTTGCAATGACTACCTCTGGTTGGCCAATCTGGGATGAGTTAAATATCCACGATGTATCAAGATATTACGTTTCTAAGTCAGACTCACAAGACTCCGACCACACGGTAGCACGATATCAGAAGCATCCGGACAATGACCCGCCACGAAGCAGCCCTAAGGGCCGCCGGCCCAGGGCTCCGCCCAGAAAAGTGGCCAACAGCAGCTATGGTGAGTTTTTGGCTAACATCCAGGGCATCCAATAGATGTTGGAAAGCAACTCAAAGCAGTGTATTTGGAACCCTCCAAGTTTATATAGTTTCAGACATATCCAGTTATCAGCTGACTCAGTTTTGAACTTCATGTCCGTGAAATCGAATGCAGCCCTTCTGGATCGCCCCGGCCGACAAAAATCCGCATCTTTGCGAAGACGTAGCCTGGCTGCAGTGAACTTCTGGAGTGACGGAAGGACCCTGAAGACGTGGGTGCATCATGGGTACCATGAAAACCTTGTCTTTTCAACCCAGCGTAGGAACGAAGCGCACAAGGTCATAAAAGGGTGAGATTAATGTACTTGTTCATTTTGTTTTACATGTGACTACTTTGAATCCCATCACATTTTGGCTCAAGGACTTACATTTGTAACTTGTTGCTTTGTTTTTGTTTATGTGCATCCATTTTTGCATGTCACTGCTTGCGTTTGTCGATTTTCAGTTCACATCTCGGCATTTGGCATTTGCAGTTGTTCTCATTCACAGGTCATTCCATTCAGCATTCATGCACATCTTTTTTTTCTCACCAATTCTGAACATCCCGGGCGCCTCGGGTGGCAATGGACCCCGGTGTGGTGCGTACCCTTGATGTTCGCTCCTTGCTAGTCACTTTGTTTGTGATTTTGGTGGAACTAGTGCGTCGGTTTCATATCCCAGTTCAAGTGGACTTTGCAGTCAACCCTGTTGATCTTGAGCAACCAGCTCCTCAGCCTGCCCAGCCAGCGCCGCATCGCCAGCGTCCGGGCCCTGCTGCACTTGGGTGTGATCATTTTTGCAGATTTTGTGGTCAACCTTGCCATAGAAACAAACCAGGTCATTCACACCACTCTTGTTATCAGCATAGGCATTTGCGTGATTGAGCATCATGGGTGGGCAACAATCGGTTTCAGATGGCAGTTGGCAACATGTTGATGAGTTTAGTCCGCCGACCGGCAAGTCCAAACCTTTGGCAGTCCCCGTGGTGGGAAGGAGTTCACACCGTAATGTGTCAGCGCCGCACCAGTTGCATCAATTGCCCAAGCAGATATCAGTATCTTCTTCAGTTTCCGGACCAGCAGTTACACCTCGATTTGACATTCCCAGTGTGTCTTCCCTGTCTTGTCCATTGCCTCGGCCCGCGTTGCCTGCAGGTTCCATCGCTCCGACACACTCGGACACCCCTTTGGTGCGACCAATTGCTCAGAGCCCAGTGGTGCTGAGTTTGAAACGCATCTCTGACATGGACTCTGCAGAAGGGATTTCGAGCGTTTGGACACCCCCAAAATCCCTCGGATCCATTGCGTTCCCTCTTCGTTGAGCCCAACGCTGCCTGGACCTAAACCTTCGATGACCACTCAGATGACGATTCAAGTGCGACAATGCAGCACCAATCATATGTTGATGGACAAATCGATTTTTCTTTTGCAATCATTGGGAAATTGTTCGGATACTTGGATATTACTGCAAAACTCTGCGCATTGGCGGGAACATGCGGGACGTATCCTTGATGGTTCGGCTCCCAGTACTGCCTTGAAGTACATCTCTGCTTGTTCCAATTTCTTGCAAACATTGACAGAGCTCCGAGTTTCATTATCCGACTTGTCAGAAATTCAGATGGCTGATATTCTGATTACTATGTCATTGGCGAAATCATCAACTCTGGTGGCTCATGTGCCTCCACCATAAAGGCTCTGAGGTGGTTATATCGAGTGGCTGGTGTGTCACCCTTGCAAGTAGTGCACTGCTTCCCTTTTGGTTCTTGGTGCAATGGGAGAGAAGGGTCCTCATGTCCTCTTGCTCCATACCTGAAGTTATTCTTCTAGGCAGTTTTTTGCTGATGGCCTGGGCCAGCTTGAGGTTTAGCGATGCCCAACGGATTGAAATGACCAGGATGGTGCTGACTACCTGTGAGCTCAGGGGAATCATTTGGCGCTCCAAAACAACCACCCTCGGGATGCCCTTTGGTGCCATCAACTCAGGTTTGCTCTCAAAGGGGGCCCATTCCTGGATCTGGAAATATATTAGGACTTTGGATGAACTTTTGCATCAAAACGGAGTACCAGACGTGGATTTTTTGCTCCCGCATTGTGACGCTGATGCAGTTCAGCTTCCATGGATTCCCATGACATATGCAACGGCCTTGCTTCATCTACGACGTTTGATTCATTGCCCCTGGCGGTCATCCTCCAACCCCATGCTGGGCCTGGACCTCAATTTCACGTTGCACTCATTGAAGGCGACTCTACTGAGTTGGGGCCCTCAAGTTGCCACGCATACAAACCCTGAACAACGTTTACAACAAGGGCACCATGTTTCTCAATCATCTTCTCTTGCAGTTTATTCTCGGGACAATGTTTGGGGAGCTCTTGAATTCCAACGGCAGATTATTCAGCAGGTTCGTTCTGGTTGGAGACCTCAGATAGCACAGCATAGAGGGTCTCAAAGACCTTTGCAGGAACCTGCGGTTACATTGGAGATTTTACCAGATTACACATTCCAATGGTTTGATTTTGGGTCTCCATCAGCCCTTGAATTAGACCCTCCTGAGCAATTGGAAGAGCAGGACCAGGATTCTGACTCTTCCTCCTCCACATCTTCTTCCTCTGATGAGGAAGATGCCAAACCGATCAAATCTGATGAGGGGGCTGCAGCCCAACCCAAACCCTCTGGCAAGAAGGGGATTTTCCCTGAAACTTTGGTGTATGGACAGTATCGATGCGTTGTACATGCCATGACAGCAGCAGATGAGTCAGCGCACTGGATCCCGCAGAGAGATGGTGTTCATCTCAAACCGGCATGCGGCCGACCTATGAAATCCAATGGCAAACTTTTGGATTGCGTGACTGCGGAGCACCAGCTGTGTCAGCATGCAGCGTGTCGCAAGTTCTGGGCTCACTTCAATTTGGAGTGTGACACCTAGCGCAATTCTACCGGCGTGCATGAGTCCAAAATGATTGCTGCAGCTTTCTCGGATGGATTCCATCGCATCTCCCCAGCATGTTCCAGCCACAGTCATTCACCATGTTGCATTGATGTCACAGTTTGCAAATTTCTCAGTTTGATGTCGGGATGTTGCAAAGATTTTTCTTGTCGCGTGCTCAGTTATCATTATTTGTTGTGCACCTTGGGTCAAGGCTTATTCATGCCGCAGCCATTTCAAAAAAAAAGAAAAGACACAACAAATAACCAAGGTAACATCCATCCATCCCGAGCCATATCCAACCCGACATGTTGATGACGGGGCCTAGTCGATCTCATGGCTTCACCATTACAGTGAATTTCGTTATACTCCCCTCCATTTGATTGTTTGTTATGGATTCATTACCAATATTTTGTTCGGTTTTTTCAGCGTGTAGCGGCACTGATGGCTTCACTGAAACTGGATGATATTTTCTCGGAATGCGGAGTGTCTCCGAATCTGGCATCAGACTTACTTGCTGAGGGATGGTCTGTGCGTACCTTCGCATTTAGTGCTTCAGATGAAGTGAGTTTCGACTCATTGCTGCCAGAAATGTGTGCCTCACATGGAGATGTCTCCCTTTTGCAGAAAGCAGCGTTGAGGGCAGCATGGCACATAGCACGTAAGTCTTAATTTCCTGATGTTTCAGCTCCTCCAGTTTCCACGGAACCTTCGTCTTCTTCAGATGTGTCTTCATGGACAGAGGCTTTTGCACCGAAGATGGAACATGCCGTGGTTCAGAAATTGAAGGACGCCTTTCTGGCCAACTACCCCAGTGAGTTGCTGACCCCTGACCTCATGCCGTCACTTAGACTGTTGAGTTTAGTATATAGCCAAGTTCAGAAGAAGCAGTGGCGTTGGATACCATGGAAATATCGCATGTCAGTGACGAGGGCGGATGAGGTTCAAGGTCAACGCCTCCCTAAACTCCCGAAGTTGGAAGGGATGCAGCTGCACAACCTCCTCATAGATGAACCTCCCAGTTTAGACATCAATAGCAACACCATGGGGGTGAATGCCATTCGCAACATGCTAGAAGTGCATGACCGTGCGGTTGCGATTTGTCAAGGTGCTCACCTTGCCAATCTGAAGGCATGTACCCAGAAGTTCATTTCCTTTTTGACACAGAGGGTAGATGGGGATTCGGGTCTCCGCAATGCAAATGTCGTGGAAGCCCAGCAAGCAGACCAAAAAATATGGGGAGTCATTGCAGACCTCATGTCTGACAGAGGTTGGTCCATGGATGATTCCCTGCATGAGCTGACGCACATTCGCCACGACCTTCCAGGTTGGCTTCAGTTGCGACCACGAGTCCCCAAAGCACCTTCCTCCAGTTCAGGCCCAGCTCCTCGCCAGGAATTGAGCAAATCAAAAGGCAAGGGGAAGTCTAAAAAAGGATCCTCCAAAGGCAAGGGCAAAGTGCAGTGGATTACCGAACTCAAAAAAGGCTCCGAGTGGAAGCAGCTGTGTATGCGATATCAAAGTGGCAATTGTCAATTGGGTGATTCATGCAAGTTTACCCATTTGTGTGCTTACCCAGTGAACGGTGTTGCATGCGGCATGGATCACAGTGCTTCGACACATCGAGCAACGCCCCACTGACTAACGGATGAAGACGACAAGGTGCCCATGCCTCAGGTGGAGCCAGTGCCTTATAATCGAGTTTCAGATAGTCTCACTCATGCTGATGTACCGATGGTTTCACCTATTTCGCCGGATCCCTTGCCTTCAGCAAAAATTGATGAAGCGTTGGGAACCTCAGTGCCAGACTCTCGAGATGCGGTCTCAGATATTCCTGTTTCTATTTCAAATTCTCATCCGATTTTGCAGCAAGCTTCACAATGCGGATCCAAGATATTTTTGGATATATGTGCAGGGGCTTCCAGACCTCTTTCTTCAGCTGTCCTATTGGGCGGATTTGCAGTTTTATCCTTCGACCTTTTGCTGAATTCTGAAATGAACTTATTGAACAATGATGCTTTTGAATCTCTGTTGCATTTGGCTTCGAGCGGCCAGGTGGGATATGGTGCAGCCAGTCCCTCTTGCAATGAGTACAGTCGCATTAAACTTAAAGCAGACACTGGTCCTAGAGCCATTCGAACCCCAGAATATCTCAACGGCATACCAGGTTTGACCAATGCAGAACAAATGCGGATTCAGTCCAGTCACCAAATGTTATTTCGCTGCACCACGTGTCTTTCCTTAATCTTCCAGGCAGGTGGCCACATCCACCTCGAACAGCCTGCCAATGCGATGAGCTGGCTTGAACCCATGACACAGCAGTTTTTACTAGCGATTTGTGCCGCGTGCATTTGTATTCCAGCTTGCAAGTATGACTGGAACATCTATAAGACTTGGATGTTTGCAAGCAGCTTTCATTCTCTCTCGGCTTTGGGTGGAACGTGCCAACATCCCCCTTTTTCTCATGAGTCCATTCAAGGCAAACGTGATGAATATGGGAATTTTGTCAGCCGTAGTACGGCCTGTTATCCTTCGGCATTAGCCACCAAGTTTGCGGAGTTGATTGGTCCGCTCCTTACACCTGGTGCTCAGGACATTGCGTGGTCAGAGATTTCATCATTTTTTCCCATCAAACAAGTGACGGATTTTCCCTTTTCGCAAGTGGACGGTGGTGGCTGTACTTCACAACCAGACTGGAGCCGTTCCGACAGAGTGACTCCGGATATTTTTGACACCTTGCGCAAGTCATGGCTCCAATGAATTATTTCTCTTCGTTTGGACAAGCAGTTGATGGCTCATATTCAATCCGGCTCTTCTGATCCACCTTTTGCCAAGGAACAATTAATCCCTTTTGTTCAAGATTTAGAATCATTTCTGCGCCAACATGGAATGCAACCAGATTGGAGCGTCCGAGAACACCAACCTATGCACCTTCAAATTCTTTCGGCATTGCATCGCATCATGCAAGACCCGGATGCATCATTGTTTCCGTCCCTTCTGGAGGGCGTGCGCACTGGATTTGGTACCCCGATCCCACCATCCGGAATTTTTCCTACCAAGTCGACTGACAGCCTTCCGAGCACCCCATTGTCAGTCCATTTAGTCCATTTGTCTAATTGGCAAAGCGCTGAACAGGATCTCCCTCTGACTCGAGAATTAGTGGCGGACGAAGTGGCCAAAGGGTTTGTCTTCAAGTATTCTGGAACTTTAGAACAAGCCCAGCAGGAATTTCCCCTGGGAGTATCGATTGGTAAGCTTGGCATTGCAACGAGTGATTCTCGTCCCCCCAGACTGGTGGTAGACTCATCCATCTGCGGCCTCAACGGAAGATGTGTGATTCCTGAGAAAAGTACCCTTCCGACCGCTAAGGAACTCATCCGGTCCTTCCCCTTGCGTGGTTCCAACAAGCTCCTGTCAGGTTTTTCGCTTGATGTGAAGAGTGCTCATAAAAGGATTGTCCTGCATCCTGAGGAACGGGGTTTGGTCGGATTCAGTTTAGATGGTGACATTTATTTCTATTATGTCACCCCATTTGGTGCTACGTTCAGTGCTTCCTGGTGGAGTCGTTTGGGGGGATGGCTTCTTCGTACATTTCATGGCTTAATCTGGTTCAGCCATTGCGGTATGCTTTATGTGGATGATTTTATATTTTCATGGATTCCGACATGATGCCGCTGATGGCCACGATGCTTTCGATTTTTTGTCAGGTGACCCAAGTTCCGATTAGCTGGAAGAAATCTGAACTTGGGGCACGTATTCAATGGATTGGTTGGCTGATCAACTTTCGCGCCGGCACCATCAGCATTCCTCCACAAAAAATTGACAAATTATTGACATCCTTGAAAGAGATGCTTCGCTCTTCCAAGACTACCCGGAAATCCCTGGAGAAACTGATTGGTCTTTTGATGTGGATTACGCAAATTTTTCCGTTAATGAGGATTTGGATCCATCATCTTTATCAAGATTTATATACAATTCCAGCAACTCATTTTTCTGTGGATGCCGGCACCTGGCCTCAGTTAACAGAACATCTATCAGATGGTCTAGTGTTTACATCTCAGCCACCCCATTCTGCAATTCCAGTGGGTAGTACCCTTTTGGCAGTTCGCCATCCATCGGTCACCAACAAGACCGACCTCCGACATTTGCAGATTTCCACAGATCGTAGAATTTGGCTTCGCTTGAAAGATCCTGGATCGTCTCGCAGAACTGTTCGTGAAGACTCCTTCCGCATCCTCAAACTTTTTCAATCTTGGATATCCACCATAACACCAACTAGATCATTGTGTCCGAAACCCTTTTGGTCCGGTTAGGCTGCGGCAGATGCCTGTGCTTCCGGAAGCACCACCCAGATCGGAGGATTTCTTCAACATCCTTCGGGCCGGACACTTTGGTTTTCAGAGAAGTTTCATCATTCGGATTTTGCCTTTTTGCCATTTTCTTTAGATCCAGCCATGCAGAAGAATATTTCAGCTTTTGAGACTTTAGCCCAGATAGGACTTGTATGGCTCACTGCCTCCTTTTATCCTGGATTCCGCATTCCTGTGTGTCTGAAAGCTCTTAACAGCGGCGCAGAATCAGTTAGCAATAAGATGTTCACCACCACTCGACCGCTGTGTTTTTTCGTTGAGATCCTCGCCACACTGGCGGCAAAAACCAGTGTGGAATTAGATGTCTCGCACATCCCAGGAGACTCCAACTTCATTGCAGATGATTTATCTCGATGGTCCTTCGACCAACCAATTCCTCATAATTTTACCGCTGAATCTCGAGTTCGTTTCACACTGAAAGAGTTATGGGAACCATATCTCAAATGTACTAAAGCCCCGGCAGATGCTCATCTACTTTGGGACTTACCGCTGCCTCTTTAATCGGCTGGAAACCAAGTACACGTGGTAATTGGGGTTTCTGTTGGCGTCCTTGATTTCCCCTGATAGGATTTAAATGGGTGAATACAACCATCTGTGAAAATCAAGGATGGACAAAAGATTTGTCTATCAAAGATCTAAGACAATTTCCAGCAGACGAAAAGGAGCAGCGGCAGTGCAATAGTTCGCTGATGTCACAACATGTCCCACATGTAATGTTGTGTTCATGCCCACGTAGCCTTTAGCTTCAAATGTAAGTCCTTGTAGAACGATTAATGTACTTGTTCATTTTGTTTTACATGTGACTACTTTGAATCCCATCACATTTTGGTTCAAGGACTTACATTTGTAACTTGTTGCTTTGTTTTTGTTTACCCTCCCCCCCACAACCTGGGACTGTGTCATCTCGCATCCTTGAGCTCGTAGTCTTTTCTCCGTAGGTCTCCGGCATTCGATCGCCAATTGTGGCATTTCACATCCGCATATCAGTTTCAGCATCCGATATTGCCAGTCCTTGGCAATTTGCATCCGATCCTTCATCCAATGCAACTCGACCGTAGGATCTGCATCTCATGCATGCTTCCGCTGCATTCCACAAAGTGGATCTTCGCATCAGGTCAACATATCAATATATATTTTCTATCTATATCTCATCTATCTTACTTGTGTCTTGTTTCATGCTTGACCTGGCACTATCAACAGATGGGTGAATACAACCATCTGTGAAAATCAAGGATGGACAAAAGATTTGTCTATCAAAGATCTAAGACAATTTCCAGCAGACGAAAAGGAGCAGCGGCAGTGTTCATGCCCACGTAGCCCTTAGCTTCAAATGTAAGTCCTTGTAGAACGCCAAGAATCGAAAACAAATGCGTCAACATATTTCCAGGCGCAAGTGACCGCACGCCTGGAAAAAATTCAACAACTGAGGAACTTATTTTGTTTAAACAATTTCGACAAAACAAGTCCTCAAACACATGTTTTTGGTCACAGCGCCCGCAGGAGCGCTGTACTGTTTGCGATTTCAGAATGTAGCTTTTGATCTCTCATTGACCAAATTTCACAAAAACCCAGCATTTTTGAGACTTTTCAGCAAAAGTGAGTGATATCCACATGTGCAAAAATGTGGAAACGCGCGCCCAAAATCAAGGTTTTCAGCAGAATTCATTGGGTTTTCCCATGTATTTTNATATCCACATGTGCAAAAATGTGGAAACGCGCGCCCAAAATCAAGGTTTTCAGCAGAATTCATTGGGTTTTCCCATGTATTTTCAAGGTCTCTCAACACTTCGCTCAAAAAAAAAATTTGTTTTATCTTCCATGTCGTTGGTCTTTGCACAGCTTTCCCAGGCTGGAGAACACATGGCCCTCATTGAGGCGACGCCATTGTCCACGCCACAGGTA
>BGPT01000004.1:423034-447139 GCA_003297045.1 Symbiodinium sp. clade C Y103
AGTGGATAAAGATGTTACAACGTATCAAGAACGTCTTGGATGTTAGTGGAGAAAGATGTTACAACGTATCAAGAACGTCTTGGATGTTAGTGGAGAAAGATGTTACAACGTATCAAGAACCTCTTGCATGTTAGTGGATAAAGATGTTACAACGTATCAAGAACGTCTTGGATGTTAGTGGAGAAAGATGTTACAACGTATCAAGAACCTCTTGGATGTTAGTGGAAAAAGATGTTACAACGTATCAAGAACGTCTTGGATGTTAGTGGAAAAAGATGTTACAACGTAGCAGGAACCCCTAAATAGGTGAAAGCAAACAGAATAAATCTCGTCAAACGTCTCTTTCGCTCCAAGACACTCATGAAGTTCCCGCAGTACTTCGCTGCAGTGCGACTCCCAGGACCAACCCGAGGACGCCCCAGATGCATTCAAAAGAAGAAAGCTTCTATCACGAATCTGTGAAACCGTCAGAGAAGCATGAAACCTTTTCCAAGTCCAATGCATTACTGCAGCTTGAATATGTCGAGGCAATATTTGGTTGTGACGCACGAATCTACGCCACGCATCTAACATGCAGGGACGACTGCGGGCCAAAAGTTCAAAATCATGCGCCTGCCGCAAAATGCTCTTCAGTTGCAAATCATTCTGGTCGTCAGTGCTTTGCGCAAAAATTTCTTGTAACTCATGAAGAACACAAAGAGATTCGAACCGCCATGACTCCAGCACAGGAGGCAATGAAACTTCCGCTAANGTCAGTGCTTTGCGCAAAAATTTCTTGTAACTCATGAAGAACACAAAGAGATTCGAACCGCCATGACTCCAGCACAGGAGGCAATGAAACTTCCGCTAAACGAAGTAAGAGCAAGAGGCTCAAATCATGAGCCTCCATTGNCACAAAGAGATTCGAACCGCCATGACTCCAGCACAGGAGGCAATGAAACTTCCGCTAAACGAAGTAAGAGCAAGAGGCTCAAATCATGAGCCTCCATTGAGAACAAAAATCTGCGGCCACCAACCGCATGCGTTCGTACACGGGTTTCACATTTGAAATCCAACACCCCGGCACATGTCCAGCTCAATCTTTGACATCTATATATAAAAAAGAAAAAGCAAAGTATACATAAGTAAACATATATACACATATATATATATAAACCATTCGCATATCACATCCAAAAATCACATCTTCCTTCTTTCATGAACCATTCGCACTAATGCCGCCGAGCGTGTAATCCACACNATATATATATATAAACCATTCGCATATCACATCCAAAAATCACATCTTCCTTCTTTCATGAACCATTCGCACTAATGCCGCCGAGCGTGTAATCCACACTGCAATCCCACTGAGACGCGTGCCTGGGCGGGGCAGGAGGACCACACAATTGTTAAAAATCTTCCACCATATAACGAACACTCTANCGTGTAATCCACACTGCAATCCCACTGAGACGCGTGCCTGGGCGGGGCAGGAGGACCACACAATTGTTAAAAATCTTCCACCATATAACGAACACTCTAAAAACACAAACCGCTCCACGTCAGGTGGTCAGCGCGAAGAAACAAAACTCCACGTAACGTATATGTGAACTATTACATGTGTGCCGCAAGAGAACATGACGTTAGCATCCCCACCCCACCCCACCCCAGCGTGCAGAAGTGTAAGCAACGTAGCAAGCGTGGTATTATATGTGTGCCGCAAGTGCAAAAGAACGTAGCACAGCGTAGCCTGTTCCATGTGACGCAAGATAACATGACGTTAGCATCCCCACCCCACCCCACCCCCAACCCACCCCAGCGTGCAGACATGTAAGCAACGTAGCAAGCGTGCTATTATATGTGTGCTGCAAGTGCACAAGAACGTAGCACAGCGTAGCCTGTTCCATGTGACGCAAGATAACATGACGTTAGCATCCCCACCCCACCCCACCCCCAACCCACCCCAGCNGCGTGCTATTATATGTGTGCCGCAAGTGCACAAGAACGTAGCACAGCGTAGCCTGTTCCATGTGACGCAAGAGAACATGACGTTATCATCCCCACCCCACCCCACCCCAACCCCACCCCAGCGTGCAGACATGTAAGCAACGTAGCAAGCGTGCTATTATATGTGTGCCGCAAGTGCACAAGAACGTAGCACAGCGTAGCCTGTTCCATGTGACGCAAGAGAACATGACGTTATNCCACCCCACCCCACCCCAACCCCACCCCAGGGTCAGCGATACGAACAGCTATGTTCTAAAAGTGAGGAACGCGTGGCGCTCCTCGAGGCGCTGACACCAAAAAGATGGCCATGTTTCTGTTCCTATTGGTCTTACAGTCTTGAAGTTGTAGCTGTATATACAAGGATATCGCGTTTTTATGTATCATTACATTGATCTGACATGTAGGAGGAATGCCAGATGCACCCTAAAAATGCATTTTCAATGCACTCTTGCAGGTGCTTGTGTTTGATCCACACGTCCCTGGTGTCCGCAAAGCAGACCCTCAGCTTGCCGCCTGTAAAGTGTAAAAAATGTGTAAAAGCTGGTTCATGTAAACACGGTTGGTTTAAAGTGCAAAACTAGTTGGTGTAGAAGCCATTGGGTGCACAAGCTGTTGCGCATTTTTACGGCACATACCGCCCAAAACACAAACACTAGAACTAAGACTAAACTAAAACTAACACTCAAACTAACACTAAGAAAATAACACGAACACTAAAACCAACACTAAAATCAGCACTAAAGAATAACACCAACACCAACACCAACACTAGCACTAACACTAACACTAACACGAACAAACACTAACACTAACACCTAACACCACCACCACCACCACCACCACCACCACCACCACCACCACCACCACCACCACCACCAACAACAACAACAACAACAACAACAACAACAACAATGACAATGACAAGAACTCAACAACGACAGCAGCAACAACAACGTTTAATACGCAGTGCTAGAGGTCGAACGCTTTCTTTGCACCTGGCGAATCGTTGGACTTCAGCACGCTGAACAACAAAGCGACGGTTGGATGCAGGCACCCTGAAGCAGTGACTGTCACCAGCTGAAGCAATTTTTGACTCCAGGCACCCGTTTGACATCGACACCATGTTTGACCTTGCGCCTACCAACATGCCTGGGTGCGAGTTGATCCAGAAGGGTCCGACATGGAACAACTTCGCCAAAGGAGTAGTCAGGCGTGAGTCTGACGAAAAGTTCCAAAGGCCACACCATCCGGTTTCTCGCCTTTGATTTATGGCAGTTGTTCATATCATCAATGATGATTCATAGTTGTTCATTACTGCTAGGACTTTCTGCTGTTTGTGTTCATCTTGTCTCAATTGGAAAGCAACAGACAGACTCCTTTCAATAAGTTTCAATTCAATTTATTTATTTTACTTGTTATTAAATGTAAATAATAGCTGAAATAACAATGTAATGCAGTGCCTGCCTTGCGCTTACTGCTTTCTGCATATTTTTCATTGCTTTTGAGTTTTTTTCAGTTTTCATCAAGTAATGCACCTTATTATAAAATTATGGATGCCGAACCAATCCAGAAAGGAAAAAAAATCAAAACTTACCCTCTGGTAATCTAACATAGCTAGTGAAAATGGCCATTAGTGGTTGATTGAGAATTTGCCAAAAAGATCACAGCTGCAACAGCACCATATCTTCAGAAGTCCATGGCCGTATTTGCCTCGCAGAGGGCGACTACAAGGGAAGAAGCTGAATCCTCGTTTGAGGCCATGCAGCTCAAAGGAGAGATGGCCACAAGTTTCAGACCACCAAAGACATACGGGCAGTCTGCCAGCATTGATGAGACTGATGTCAACACAGTGACATCTGGCACATCCTTTGCGGAAGGTCTGGTACACTACAGCAATCTGGGCACGCTCTTGAAGGCAATGGAAGGCACTTCAGACGCATATCAGCCTGGTGTCGCTTTCACTGCAAACAGCTTGCGAAAAATTCCTGAGAACATGCGATCCAGTGGCTAACTTTGGGTCACTGTGGTATGACCCATGGTGGTCCAATGCCAAGGTACAGGACACCAACTTTAGCATCTGTGAATAGCTTGAAGGACTGTGACACAAGAATCCCGAGATCAAGCAATCACTGGGAAAAAAAAACCATTAAAAATGGTGATTTTCCATAGCTATGTTCGTTTACCAGAGGGTAGGATGAAAGGCGGTTTTCGGAAGAAGAAAGGAAGAGAAGGCCTCGCAAGCTGATTAGAAGTGGATTTGAGATGCACGATCGCCAATCTGGTTATCATCATCTTGAACCCAAATTGACCCATTTGTTTCCGCCAGCCTAGCTGAGTAGGAAACACCAGAAATCATATTAACTTATATCCCATTGAATCTACTAAATCCCATGAAATCCCATTCAAATCCCCATGACATCTCACCAAATGCCCATTATTCCCACTACAACCCCATATTTTACTGCCTTCATCCCATGGTCTCCCCAGGCGTTGAGATCGCGATCCGAGCGCCGCTTGTCGCTGACCCACGGTTTTCCCTTTCTGGAAGGCGGCTGTGGCGCCTGCAATAGGGCGACTGAGGTAAAACTGGAGACTGCAAAGTGGTCACCCCCCAAGTTAGAAGTTGGTTTACACCGTTTTAACCCTTTTAAGTATTGATATATCATATCCATTCATATCCCCTATTGAACCTTGGTCACTGTGCTACTTACAAACAAAATGAGTTTGCGTTTGGGGGACGGCATTGTGGGAATATATGTTCTTGATTTGCTATAGTCAGTTTCGAACATGTCTGGCAGATATATACCATATGGTACTCAAACACGGCAATGGACATCTACCATTTATAATTAGATGAGTTCCCATTATTTTTTTCATTCCTAAGGGATTTGGCAGCCAGCCATGTTTGATGGCACCAAGGGTATTTAACAGGACCACATTAGTTTAAATTCAATAGTCTGTGCACCGCTGAAGTTTGTCACATTCATCCAAGCAGGGAAAAACTAGGTCCAAGCTATTCAAGAAAATATGACACTGAAACAAACCAATGGGGGATCCTAGAATCAGCAATCAAACATAGTATTTTTAAATAATGGGATAACATACTTTGTTTATAAAAATCTAGTAGTTAGTGTTGTAAAGAAATATATACTTGTTGTATCAGTTGTATCATCCAGTTTTTAATCATCTACTAAACCATTATCATAAGAAATTATTTTCAAACATTGTGGTTAGTAGCTATCATCAATCATCACCAGATAGCTCTTGTTATTCATCTAGGAATTATGCAAGTACAGGTCCCCTTTTTCTCAACATGGAATTTGATGATTGTTTTAAGTTTAATAATGTTTTAGAGAAACCAGCGGTGTTGGGGTGCCCCATTTTAGAACCCTCCCTTTCGAACAATATTTGTATGTTTTGATGAGTGTTACAATTAGTCTCTCAAACTGGAAGGTCTCTAACCGAGAGAAAAATACAACGTTCAGTTTGGGTCATGCTGTTGGGTCAATTGATAGTCTAGATTTGTCCCCATTGCGTTTATTCCTCCTTTTGATTCAACAGCGACCTTCCAATTTTCCACAGGCAACAGCCCTGTCGTGAACTTTTTCATCATCCTTGGGACGCTGCTTTTGCTGACTTTGATTTGGGCTGCTTGGTCCTGAACGGTTAAAGCAGGGCGGGTGAATTTAATGGTTTGATGACATCAATGGGTTGATTGTTGATTCAAGTTTTTTTTAATTGCTGGAAACTGGAAACCATGTTTTTTTTTCCCATGAAATATGGAGGGGGTCCTACAAATTGTCCCTTCAACGAATTCGGGATGAGAGTAGCAGAATCATCATTGGGACCCTATTTTCAGGTTCCATGTTAAATTCACAGGGTGATCTCATGTTATCTCCATTTTTCTGGTGGTGAAAAAAACACAATCTTTCATCCAAATTTGTGTTACTTCTATCTCCTTACTCCTTACCCCACTTGTAAAGTGGCCCCCCAGTCCCAAGGGGTTTTTGAACCCATTAAACTGATCTGAACTGTAGACTAGTCTTCACAATTCTTCACATGTCTACACCATAAATCCAACAACCACTGTCCTTCGACACCAACAGAAATCTATCGGCCGCGGGCCCCACATTGTGGGAAAATTTGCTTGGTTCTTATTGACGATTCTGGCCTGCAATCTCTCCGGTCTCTATATTCTTTGGCCCCGTCATGTTTGGCCCTCAGCCATGTTGTGTGGTGGAAATCCACCGTTTTTGTAGTTGAACCCTTGGTACTGCTGAGGTTCCCGATTCACTCCTGGTAAGCCCAGTGATGGTGATCCTTTCCAGCAGCTCAGGAAGGGGTCTTCCTTCGTAGCACGATTTTGGTTTGGAAGCGCGTTGCAACTCGGACGGATTTCACATGGGGGGGGTGACTTGGATGATTTGAGGGTACCACCAATTTCAGGAAACCTCCATTTGCATTTGGATTTCACCAGGCATTCTGGGGATTCATAGCCATTTATTAAGCAGGTATTGAAGCATCACAAATACGGACTCGACCAATATGCACGTGGTTTAAGCCACCAACGTGGAGATGTTGGTGTTATTACACTCTCGATCAATCCAAATGAATGATGTTGCAAATAATGACTTGTTCGAACTTCGAAGTGGGTTTGTTCAAAAAACAGGGAGGATTTTCCCTTTCATGTCCTCTTACAATGGGAAAATGATGATAAACCATGGGGACGAAGGCTGTGATTCCCGGGTTGATCACTGGGTACACCGACTACAGGGGTGAGGGGAAAGTTGCCACGATTCATGGTTTTTCTTGGTCCCTGGAGTCCTACATGAACAACCTTAAACATCTTCTTCAAGGTTAGATGTGTTGGAGCTCGATTCTTCAGCTTGATTCAGCTGAGTCACTTTTTTTTGAGGGTTGCTACTTGGGGTTAATCCCACTTGCTAGGTTATAACATGTTATAACATTGGTATTACTATTGCCCTCTGGTAAACTAACATCACTATGGACAATCACCATTTTTCATGGGAAAATCAACTACAAATGGCCATGTTCAATAGCAAACTGTTAGTTTACCAGAGGGTACCCTGCTTAGAAGTGGACTAGCCCTGCTTCCCCACCGGTGCGTACCGCACGGTAGCTCCACCGGCTGCAGGGCTCCTTCAGTGCCAAAGTGGTGAACAACATCAAGGTGGGGCCGAGTGGAAGGGATGATACGTGGGACCCAGGTTGATGGTTACCCTGTGGTTATTTAACATAGCCATGGAAAATCCCCGATAAATGGAGGTTTTAAAGGGAAATTCATCCAAAGTTCATCAAAATTAGCAATTGTCCATGGCTATGTTCAATAACCAGTGGTTAATAACCATGGTTAGTAAGTCTCCATGTCGTGGATTATCCCATCTATAAATGGGTGAACTAAACCATGGTCTTTTTCACCACTTACGATTCGTGGGATGATCCTCCAAGCAGGCATCATAAGTCGTAATAGCCGTAGTAGAACTGATGTATACATAGGGATAGTCCATATATAGATTGCGGAGGACAACAAGCTCTCCCCTGAGAGCGCGATCGGGCACTCACACCTTTTCTATCGCTTGAGATCGAGGTCCCTTCGGATGCATGACACAGGTTATATCTTCTAACGAAAATTGGCAGTAGCAAGGCTTGCACATCCGGTGCTGATAATGGACACATGGTAGAGGAGCTACTGGCATAGATCGACATTTCTCGTCATCCTCAAAAACATCTCACTGATTTTTCATCTGACGGCGAATGGTGCTTCCTTCGAAGCAAGGCCCGCCAGCATCCACACCCTGGAATCGCACATTGAGGTACCGCACAAAGTCCTTGACTGGCGGCGTAAGATCAATTCGGCACTTCTGATTCAACATCCAGTTGCAGTAGGCACGATGTTCGTTCTTCTCACTGGCATAGATTTCCTCATAGGAGAACTTGGAACGGGCATATTTTCCAGATAAGAGGAGAGTCTGGCCCCACTCGTTCACATCGGTGATGCCCGGCGGCAACTTCATGCCATAGGACACCGGAGACTCAGAAACCACTTTCTCATCAGCTCCTGACATCACTGATTCCTTCTCCGGAGGCTCGGTCATGCGTCGCTTCGACGCGTCTGACATGGCACCATCAACTGGAATATACTCGAATTCAGAATCTGGAAGATCACTGGATAACGATTCCATCACAGCTTGAAGATGGCCTGCCTGCTGGGCATGGCGCAAGATCTCACGAAGCTCTGACAAGGGCATAGGAGCAGCTGACTTGGACGGGGTCGCCATCTGAGATGCAAGGTCGACGATCACTACAAAATATGGCACAGCCTTCGGGGCATGCAGCGCTATCAATTGAAGGGCACTAGAGCAAAAGAAAATTTCAGGCAGGATCACGATTGTTCACAATCTCCTATCCTATGCACATATGATTCCACATGTGACCCCATGCATGAATTGAACCTCGTTCAAGGCTGATCTTTCTTTGACATCAAGTTCTGGTGTTTTTGCTTTCTGAGGAGTCTTTCTTGTTTCTCTGCTGCTTGATTCCTCAACACAACTGATTCCTCGGCGATCTGGTACTCTCCCTTTTTGAGGCAGGCTCTAAGCATGTCTATCGGATCACCAAGGTCTTTCGTAAATGCATCAGCAAGCATGTGTGCTGTTGGCACCCATCGGACGTATGCCTGCATGGCCTTCACACTTTCCCGAATAATCACAACGTCAATGCTAGTGCGACGGTCTTCTATTGAGGTTGGGCTAGACGGGGAATGAAGATGGTCATATAGGCTTTTACAGTCAGTTACAAGGATTGGCTTACGTCGTGATAGGGCATCTCGACATTTTGGGATCACAAGAGGTCCATCAAGAATCTCAGCCAGCAGCAACATCAGCCATTCAACGGTACTAGAAGCTATGGACAAGGCTTGTGCCTCAGCTCCTAGGGTACTGCTAACTGCTCGGCTCAACTTGAAACTTTTCCATGTGACCGGGCACCATGGGGCTATCTCACCATGTTGCAGATCTTTACCAGTAAAGGCCAACACATATCCCGCCTGAGTATGACTTCCAACATTTGCCCAAGCTGCGTCAGAGTGACAAACAACAGTCAATTGATCAACAGGAATACACTTGAAATGAACACCAACATCTTTCTCTTGTTTGGCTCGTCGGATTGCTTGATTTGCTCTACGTAGATCTTGTATGGTGGGTTGAGGAAATGATTGTTGACTCAGGCTTGTTTGAATGGAAAGGTCTGGACGGGATTGGGACGCAAGCCAGTTCAGGCTGCCGTTCACTGCACGCAGAACACGAGTCTGAGACTCGCTGAGCTTGCTCTCCGGAGGAGATTGTTTAGGTACATTCACTGGCCTAATCTTTTCTGCAAAGCTCTGCATGTTCATGGAGATACTGCTATCAGGAAGTTGTTTGTACCAAGCACCACAAAACTCACCTTCTTGCAAACGCCACTTCCTATATGGAAACCTGGAACGAAGCTGTTTGATAGATTCCTCAAAAACACTACCACAGCCTCCCAGAGCAGTATCGTCAACATGGACACCCATGATACCTACCAGCTGACCTTCATGACGCAAGGTGTACAAACATGGATCAAGCTTGCTTTGATTCCAGCCAAGAGTTTGCACTACAGAATCAAATTCCCGAAACCATGCTGCTGGTGCGTCATTCTGACCGTACACATTACCAAGCACTTCGATGACCGCATCATGAGGAACTCCAGGGATACCTCCCGCAGGTTGATGAGCGTACAGTGGACGGAATCTCTCAGCAAGTGGTCCTGCTTCCAAAAACGCACCTTTGATATCACCAAGCTGAAGACACCATTTGTAAGAAGCCAACACTTGCATGAGTGTCATTCTCCCTAATTGACTGAGTGTCGGAGATTTCAACAACCCCTCTTCAGCTTTGGCCTGAAGGTCTGGATCTAAGTGTCCTTGGAGGCACCAACGACCTTTGACAATGAAAGAACTCAAGTCATGAGGATCGACTTCGCGGCCCTCTTCGGTTGGTTTGCGTGTCAGGACAAAGCGACTTCCAATAAAGCGATCTGCACGTGTTTGACGAATACGTTCAGCAGCTTTACCATAGTGAATCTTGATAGCATTGTCTTTAGCCATGAGAGTTTGCCATTCAACTGATTTCCCATCGTCAATCTTCTTTTGCAGTTCAGGTGGATTGTTGCTATGACGAAGTTCCTTACTCATCTTCTTCTTCAAGTATTCAGCCATTAGTACTTCAGTTGAACTATGACATGCAACATCAAGAAGTTCTGTGCAGTCCTGGACACTCAGTACTTCATTGACTCGAGCTCGGGTGCTCGCAGGCTCACTACTGGCACCGGAAGTATCACTGTCATCCGCATGAGGTCGCTTCACAGCTGAGGATCGACTTTCCGACATGACCGTTTGCTCAATCAACTGAGGTACAATCTCTTTCATGACATCCACGAAATCATCTTGGCGCATTGCAGGAGGGCGATATAGAGATAGGGGACCATCTTTACCATTTACTCTCCTACGAATGGGACCATATGTTGTTGATTGTTGGTCGGAGGAATTCGATCCAGTGGAACTGGAAGATGCATCTACCTGAGTCTCTTCGGCAGGGACTGACGGCATACTGGGCGGAGCCTCAACAAAAACATCACCATGAACAACCTGTGGAGATTTATCAGGCACTTCAATATCCCCTGACGGAGACTCATTCGGCACTGGTGGTGATTGATCAGGATCCGTACGATCCGGAGCATGCATGAGAGCCGATTGCTGAATTTCCGCACCTGCTTGAGATACATCACTGTCCGCCATGGGAGGATATGATTGTGGAACGAGGTCAACATAGTTCTTACTCTCCAAACTTCCAGATTCGACCAAGTTCTTGATACCAATCAACTCTGCATCGGGCAAGTGCAACAACTGTTGTTCTTCGGAAGTTGAGGGCCTAAGTTGTTCTGGGGCACACCGCAAGAGTTGTTTTCGATGAATCACAATCACATTCCTACCAACTGTGCCAATGACTACTGCAGGACCATGCCAACGGCCGCCAAGCTGAAGTTGTCCGTTGACCCACTTTTGATCTCTCCAGTAAGCAACAGCCATACCAGGTTTGAAGTCATAAGTGCGTCTAGGCCTGGCCAACAGAGCAACTCTAAGCGCACGGTCATCCTGCAACTTCGCCAATGCAATACGGGCAGAAACTCTCATCGCTTGGCTTTTTGCCAATGCGGATTCAGTCAAGGACGCAGTTGCCGGCACCACAGAAACTGG
This sequence comes from Symbiodinium sp. clade C Y103, assembly GCA_003297045.1. Classification (NCBI taxonomy): domain Eukaryota; class Dinophyceae; order Suessiales; family Symbiodiniaceae; genus Cladocopium; species Cladocopium sp. clade C. The sequence continues at coordinate 434,322 of BGPT01000004.1, forward strand.
TTCACCCAAAAGGTCATCAGGAATGTGCACGCCTTTGCCAAAAACAAACTGATGTGGAGAAAATCCATGAACTTGTATCATCTGATTCTTGACATGAGCATGGCGAACACAGGAAAGCCACTCTTCTTTGTTGCGAGGTTGATGTTCTTCAATCAGCTTGTCAAGCACATGGGCAAACCATCCTCCGTGGGACTCCGTTTTGCCAAGCTGCCAGTGTGCTCCAGCAGCAATTGGGCGGATGTGAATTCCGCGTAGCTCGCAAGGCGCTACCATAGGGTCTCCCAGATTTGTTTGTGCTGGATCTAAGATCAACTCTTTTGGTGGACCTGCCCATGCAACCCAGTGTTCGGAGAATAGCTCTTGCAACAACTCGGATGTCTCGTTCTGAAAGAAAGGGATCATTCTTTGGAAGCTGCTGGCAGTGTCAACTAGATTGAGAGCTTTGACCTTTTGGTTTGGACGCCAACCCCGTAGATTCTTCACGTCAAGTCCTACTTGATGGTTAAAGTCTTGGACCCGATGCGGTTGCGCCGGCAGAGGAACGCCTGGCTTCATCTGGCTCTTGCAGAACTGGCATTCAAACGAACGTGCAACATCTATAGCTTCGGATGAGGCTTGGCCATGACGGAGCACTCTGACTAAATCAGTGTTGGGGGGATGACCAAGATTATTGTGCAGTTTTCGGATGACTGGCAGCAAATCTTCAGTGCTCGGCTTTGCTACAGCACACACCTCATCCCAACATGCATGAGGGACGGAATCTTCCGTCACGCAAAAGGCAGGCTGATTGCGGAACAGCGGCACAGTTTCTAAGACAGCACGCACAAACTGCACAGGGTATGCTCCTGCGAAAGCACTGACTGATGGCACACCGGGAGCACTGCCTGCAATGACGTCATGTGTGACATGCATGGGATCTTGGTTACCTGGGCATAGCAAACCTAGAGACTCCATGTCCTGGTGTGACGCCAACAGTCTGGTACTTTTCCGAATTAGATTGTTGCTCTCAGGGAGCTGTAGGCCGAACCTGCAGAGATGGAGTTTGACATTGGTGTATCGTTTGCAGAGGGTTTGAACTTCAGGATAATTCCATGTCTTAGCTCCTGTAGGATGCTCGAAGACTGCCCTGCCCCCTAGATTGACTTGCATTCGGAAAAGCTTGCAACACCAACGAATGAAACTCCTACTCCTAGCCTTCAATCGGAGATATTCAAGTCGTTCCATCTTGGTGCAATTCAGGTTGAACCAGCCACCTTCATGTGTGCACGGCGGACATAACACCAATAGTTCAGGGCGATTGTGCATCAGATCATCTTCAACTTTCCTACGGTCTTTGGCAGTGGAAAGGTGGTTTTCAGGTCATATGATTTGGCTTCGAACCCCCGAGATTCAACTTCAGGTGCAAAACGAGGAGGTGAGAAAACTTCCATGACACTTACTTTCCCTTTACCCCATTGTCGTTCAGCCATACACACCTCATGACTCACTGACGCTTGCTGCAGCAATCGTCTGGCTTGACGTCGGCTGGGCTTCCAAGATGGCAGCACAACATCGTTCCTAGCCGGAGACAAACATGTGGCCCTACCATGAAAGTGGAATTCAGAGACTACATGTTGATCGGGTGTGAGCAAAGGCTGAATGGTGTTCTTCTGCAAAATACCTGGGGCAAAGTGCTGATCGGAAATGATCTTACCGGATCCTGCTATCTTCACTACTCTACGGAAAACTTGATTCCAGTTGGGTCCATGTTTGGACAACAATGGAGTGCAAGAAACACCACTATCTTCCTGAACCCAAACGTGCACTGGCCTGTCCTGGGATACCATTGGCGGGTCGGAATCAAGGCTTGAGCCACTGGCATTTGACTCAGGCTCTACCTCTTCGGGGACAGGAGGGCACGATTCATCAGGATTTTCATCAGCAGTGCGATCAGGATTGGAATCAGCTTGAACCTGCGGAGCTATGGTCATGACTTCGGCAAATGGTGGATCTACTTCATCCGAAACTTCCGCATCTTTCAGCAAATTCACAACGTACTGACCTGCTTGGTTCACTTGGAGAGGCACTTCCCGATTGAACAATCGGAGACGATCATGTTGAAAATCCAAAGAAGCACCCAGTTTCTTCAGCGCAGTTCTTGAAATGAGCAGTGGAGCCGAACCACGAACAATTGAGGCCCGGATGATACCCTTCTTTCCAGCTAAAGAAACAGGCATGGGAACTACTGCTTTGGACGTCTCAATCTCGCCATTGCCATATTTGAATTGATGTACTTCATGAACATGTTCGGGGATGTTGATACCCTTTTGTCGCCAGAGTTTCTCAAATTCCAGCAAGGTATTGGCGCCCACAATTGTGCGCCCACATCCCGAATCCAATACTCCGAAACCAGGGCATGACACTAAGGCTACACCAGATTCTACAGAGCCCAGCTTTTGTTCACTCAATCGCTCACGCACCTTTTGAACCAAGTCAAAGACAGGCATGACTGCGGCCACAAACTCAGACGCGTCGACATCCGCAATCTCGACACAAGCGGCACCAGATGCCGATGCTGCAGGAGTGGCGGAATTGCCACCTTTGCCAGATTTGCCCGCTCCTTTAGGCAGAGTACATTCCTTGGCCCAATGGCCTCGCTTACCACATCTGTGGCAAGTGGTTTTTGCTTTGAGCTCTTCCACCTCCACCCTGAACGAACGACGCACCTCTCGCGCCTTGGCAAATTGTCGACTTTTCTGCAGTCTATTCAACTCCTGTCGCTTCTCTTTCCAGGTCGCCGCAAGGACTTCGGCGACATCTCCCTCAGGAAACTCATCGTCATCCAGCGATGTATTGCCAAGATGCTCGGAGACAAACTCTTCAACATCCTGGAATTCAGTGTCCAGCGGTGGGGCATCGTCATGATCCTCCACGGGGAACACCTCATCCACAACGGCTGCACCTTTGCGGCGTGCTATGAAGTCAGGATAACATGACCTCATAGCTGTACTGATCTTCTCGCGGCTCAAATCACCACCTGCCCTGGCGATGACAACCGCCTTCTGCTCCTCTGAAAGTCCAGCACGGTGAAGCATGAGCCAACCTCGTGCCTCATCTGGAAACTTCACTCCTGTTTTGCGAGCACAACGCTCGAACAGCTCCTGGCTTCTTGCAGCCCACATTTTCATAGTCTCACCGTCTCTCACTTTCAGTGCGAAGACTTCGCCAAGGATCTCGCCTATCTCGTCTACTTGCTCTTTCTGTGGAAACCTTTGGTCAAGTAAATCCCATAGGATTTGATCACCGCCAGTCTTCTGGTAAGCTTCGGGCTCAAGGTGCTCGACCGCCTCCAGCGCCTTTCCACTGAGCAATGTATATATATAGGCACCCCTTGACGCAGCCGGCAGCTTGTCAAGCGTCAAGAGCTTGTTCTGGCACCATGTCTTCCATCTACGGTATTCCTTCCCATCCTCGTTGTCTCCAGAATAACATCTAACAGCTCCATTCGGTTCGGATCCCTGTCCTGACATGCTGAGTGGTCCTGGATCACAACCACAGCCACGTGTCGCGACTCCTACCTAGGAGTGGCAGCCATACGCCGGAGCCCGCCGTGTTGGCAGGCTCCGCTACCAATTGCGGAGGACAACAAGCTCTCCCCTGAGAGCGCGATCGGGCACTCACACCTTTTCTATCGCTTGAGATCGAGGTCCCTTCGGATGCATGACACAGGTAAATATAGATATTGGTTCTATGAAAGGGAATTATCTATGGACATACCCCACGTATTGGGGAGTAGCTTATAAACCATGATAGCCCATCTACGATTCCTGGGAAATCCAAGTATAGTGCTGCGTGAGAAGGCAGCCGAGATGATTTGGGCCGGGGATTGCCCGTCAGGTGAAAACGGCGCGCCTCGCGCAACTCGAAAAGGACCGCCAGAGAAAGGCCGCGAAGAAGAACAACAAAGAAGACGCACCTTTTCCTTCGCGCCAGGAAAGAACATCCAATCCATGGAAACACAGAGCGTGGCATGTTATGGCTGAGGAAACGCCGACTCAGCGTGACCTCGCGTGCCAAGCTTATTTGAGAGCTGGGCGATCGAGAATCTTGAGGCCTATCATTTTCATTGCGATTCTGATTCGGCACGCATTCCGAACCCTATTGATGCTCTCACCACAGCAACTAACTGCTTGATCTTTCATGTTCTTGTTTGAGTTCATTCTGTGAGTGTCTCTTCAAAGTGTCGCGAAACGTAAGATCCCATGCTGTTGGCCAAACAGTGTACAAGGCCCCCTCCAACAAACGGCATATCCAGGTTTGGAAAAACGTTGCATGTTGAGGAGATTAACAGTAGATTTGCATCTTTCTGTTTCAACCGTCCACGCAGAACATCTGATGAACATTTGGATATCATCAACTCACAATTGAAAAAACATTAATTGAGGAACATATACAGAGAAGAGAAGTTGGCACCTACTGAATCCAATCAAAGCCCACTAAATCCCAATCCATCCCATGAAATCCTTTTCAAACCTCATCAAAAAACACGAAATCCCTTGAACATCACATCAAATGTCCCAATCAATCCGATATATTACTTGGTAATTCCCATGAAATCACATTAGATCCCAATAACTTCCATTAGATCCCATCAACAAATCATAAAATCCTTGTTTTTACCACATAAACTGCTATAAGCCACATTAATTCCCATTGATTCATTCATACAATATACAGTAAAGAGGTGCCATCTTTGTGCCTCGTCACGACGGCTTTCACCAGGACCTAGGCGGCCGCTTGGCGGAAGCCTTGAACGGAGACGGGCGGACGCTGGGAGACAGGCCAGGCAGATGCCGCTCGAAGCTCGGGGGCACGGTGGAAAACATGAGCGTTGAATTAGTGGCTTCAACATGTGGCTTCAACATGGTTTAACTATATGGAGATGGGTCAAAACCTATGAATTTATCCATTTTAATGGGATGAACATCCATTTACCAGCTATTTTATCTATTTTGGGGTGAACAGAAGGTACCAGGGTTTTGACTCATAGCCATATGGGTATGGGATGGTATGGGTAAAAATTAAAGACTTGGGGGACCACAGATCTAAGTCTATGTTTAGTATTAACCATCCAATTATTGGGGTACCAAATTTTGACCCATACCTATATTATGTTGATGATGGGTTTAAGTGGGATTGATTGGGATTCAACATATGGTTGCTTTGGTGTTTAATATAGTTTTGCATGGCTTAGCCATATGTTGATATGATTTATTGTTTGGAAGGGATTGTTTATTGGTTGAATTCAGGGGTTGAAGATGGTTTAACTATATTTTAATGCCAGGGACCGCTGGAAGTGTCTGGACTGCGGTTTGGTGGTTCTGGTTTCATGGATTTGTTTAAGGTTTTTTATTTTCCCCATGAGAAATCCACTACGACTGGGGAATCGAGTAAGGGAATCTGTTCTCCAAGGCATAGTGGATGACATGAGCGTTGAATTCATGGCTTTAACTATATGTTAATGATGGGTTTCATGGGGATGAAGCACTTGGTTGTTGTTTTTTGAATGTGGCTTAAGGATGTTTCATGATGTTCAATGATGGCAGCTTTGTTTGACGATAGTTCAGACTCGTCAAGCGAAGAAGAGATAGCTGAGCGAGAGCTGTCGAGCCTGCTGAACTTCATTGTGACTCATGGCTTTTATGGTTTAGCATAATGTGATATCAACCCTGAAACCCACTCTGCCACAATCCTTGCGGTAGATTGGGATGAAGCCTTTGCCATCTTGACCAGCAAGCCGTATGGCGTTGAGATAGTTGCACTATGCGGTGGTACTGGACCGACATCCCACATGTGCATCCGCAGGCACATGAGTGCTGGACACAACTTTGAACTGCTGACAGAGTGCGATCTGACAGACCCTGCAATACAATATGGAAATATACACTCCCGTGCATATGCTGAACATGTGCTACGGTTGTCGCCCTACGTGGTCTTGGTTGTGCATGTCTTCTCAAGTGATGCAGAATGGTTGGATGATATCGACGGTTGATACCTTTTTTGTGTTTTTTGGACTTTTGCATGTTGGTGCAAGTTGGTTTGAAGACGAGGTTGAAGAGAACATCGTTTTGGGATGAAGTGCAAAGTGTGCTTGCTGCATGCGGTGCATTTGCAAGCACACTTGAATACAGATATGTGGATTTTGACGTTTTTGGTTTTGGTGATGTTTAATGATGTGTTTGTGATGTCTTTAATGATGTTTGATTATGTTTGAAGGGGCTATCACGAATCAATGGCTACAAGAACAGGTATGGATGGGGTTTATAGCAACCCACAAAGGAATAGAATAATAGGAAAACATTGGTATGGCTATGTTTATCACACCCATAAGTTGGGATAGAACCCTTTTAAGTACAGCAGTTGCATCCAAATCATCACCATAAATGGTTGGTATATACCATTCCCAAATGGTAGGTTTATTACTCCCACATTGTATAACTATAGAACACTATAGATATAGCATGATATTGCTACTCCAACCGCAAGGTCACCCCATTTGCTTCCAATAACCTGGCTAACTGTGGCACCACCGACACCGACGTCGTAACACGGCACCACGTTTTCGGGGCCAGGGATGAGGAGGAGGAAAAAGATGAACCGCCGCAGGAAACTGCTCAGGTTCGGGGGGAACATCGGCGAAAAGACGGGGGGGTTTTTGCGATCAAAAGAAACGGGTGGAACATGGAATGCATCAACAAACATGTGTGGGTTTCCTAAAATGGGGGTACCCAAAAATGGATGATTTATAAGGGAAAACCCTATTAAAATGGATGATTTAGGGGTATCCCTATTTTAGGAAACCTCCATGTGATTTCACTATTAAAAAAAACACGGAGATTTATAGTGTTTCCATGGATTTGTTTATGATTTCGCCAAGAAGAAGTGGTGATTTTTCGACGAAGGTGATTGAACCAGCAACACTGGGGAGATTCGTTCAGAAAAGGGATTTGTAAAACCAGAAACGGTGACAGAATATATTGCTTGAATGGCTAGAGAAACCAACAGATGTGGATCCAAGCTGCAATAAATCAGGATCCACACCAGAAATGGTGCTTTGGTGATGTTTTGAGGGGCATCTAACCTTGGCCAAACTGATGTATTCAGCATGATGGGGTCAATATTTTTTGGTGAAATCCAAAGTCTTTTGCGTCAATCTCTTCAAATCTGGTTTGCTCGTAAAATGGAAATTGGTTTGCCACGATTTAACAAATTCTATCAATTTCAGTTTTTTTCAGGCCGTTGTACCCTATTTTCATGATAGCACGCTGATTTTTGAGAGCAAATTCACCGTTTTTGAAATCACAAGTCGTAGAGGCTAAATATATAAAGGTAAATGTAGATGTGGGCAAATGTCATGTGCGCTGAGAATCACGTTTTGAATTTCCAGCTTATGTTAAAACTAAATCCCATATGCCAGATTAGTTATTTCATTACAGTTGTTCAAATCAATCTTTATCACATCTAGAAAAAAATGAACACATAATATAAATTACCCTCAATCTGAAAAAAACCGTAGATGAAACTCATTATAGCAAAAAAATAGATCAATTATTTCCAGATGGTACGTGCATCCCCGTGTTTGGTTGCTTATATTTAATTCTAAAAGCATTACCATTATATCATCATTACATCAGCATTACCCTCTGGTAAACCAACGTAACTATGGAACATCACCATTTTCAACGGGAAAATCAAGGAACTAAATGGCCATGTTCAATAGCAAACTGTTAGTTTACCAGAGGTTAAATCATCATTAATCCCATGAAAATCCCATTAAATCACCATTTTCCTATGGTTTTACCATAAAAATCCCACGTGTTCAATTTTCCTGATCAGGAGAAGTGGGAGAAGTTACATACCGACGCCACGAAGATGGTCCGGATTTGCGGGTGGTGCGTCAGGTTAATCCTTGAGATGGTGATCTTACTGGGGCGAAGCATTCCATGGAACATCAGATATTTATATGGGGTAAAATTACAATGTGGTGCCCCCGAGTTGTAAGTTGGTTTATAAACCTCATCAACCATAGTTATTTGCGTATCTTAAACCACACTTATTGGAGTTATGTTCACCAACTTAGCTATCTAGGGGGCCCCTACATTGTATGGGAATCATATTGACTTGCATCTATATGTGCAATGGTCAAGAGTCGTATACCTCTCAGTAGGGGGACGGTCACCAATCTGTTGGGGTTTGTATATCCATGATCAAAGGATTCCTAGTAATATGATGTAATATGATGGATGATCATAGACCATATGTCATATTACTGGTTATATACCTATGACATTCCCATGACATATCTACTCTACTTCCATCTACTTCCATGAGAATACCCATTATAAATAATATATATTATATATACAGCATCAATCTATGTATGCATATATGTAAATATATTTATACATTATGTACCCACAGATAGGTATATCATCAACCACTATATGATATAGACAGTATAGCCATTGCAGTGGTTGTCACATACAATATTCCCATTATGTAGCATATCAGTGGGTCGGTTATATCCTCCATTGTTTCTTACCATGTAACGTCTTCCCATGGCATTGAATGCTGCGGTAAAAACCTTGCCTCCCATCGTCTTAACATGTCCTAACCACTTGACCCATGGCAACATGCGGTTCTGTTTAAACCGCTCATACTGAAACTACTGAAACTTGAATGATCCGAAGACTACGAATTGATCCTGGATTTCGATGAAGGGCAAGCTTTTCCGACTGGTGAACATGCCAAACAGCCATGGTTTTGTGTGCTTTTTCCCTTCAATCAATCAATTGAAATGATTATGCTTGGATGTGCATCCAACTTACAAAGCTATGACATACATCACTTGTATATTGGGATATATCTCAGCTTACTATATATATATATATGTATAATATAATATATCTATATAACATATAATATACATACTGTGTATATATATAATATATATATATATATACTAGGTTTAACATGTACTATACAGGATTTGTTTCCCACTTTTGATTCCCGGGATGCACCCCCTGGATCCTGGTTCTTGTTCAAAAGCACCATGGATTGCAGGTGGAAAGAAAGCAGGGCCGGAGTTTTGTGGACGTGTGTGAGGTGTCCGGGGAGAAATGCCTTGGTATATCTACAAGGTGGTTATGTGTTTTGTCTTACAAACCCATCTAATTATGGATCATTATCTACCATGATCCCTAGGTAACCGACTTAGAAACCAAATTAGCAAGCAGGTGACTCCACCTTGTAACCTCTGAAGGCGACAAATTCACCAAATGAAAGGGGGTTGTACCAGTTCCTAGGAACAAAATGATGAATAGTTTGGTTAAGAATTCTTGCTTATTGAGGTTGAATTTTCTGGCTAGGATAATGTTTGCACCGATAGTGGTACCCTAATTTGCGACAAGTGTTTTTTTGTTTTACGTTCATTTTTGAATGTTTGTGATGTGGTGTTTTAGTCATTGGTTTGTTAACTTTAATGTGAAGGAACGAACCCCAGAGTATTGGTTTGAACACAATGAAAGTCTGTGTTTGAGTCTCTCTGCCGGAAGGGCTTCTGAGTGTCAAAACCATTAGGTTTCAGACGGCTTGTGCATGTATGCGTTTGTATATATATATATAGACAATAATATATGTATATATATATATATGCGGGTTATAATATGTGATTCAAATATATATATATACATATATATATATATATATTTATACATGTGTATACGTGAAATTACGTGAATCTATATGGCTGCAGCTCAAAATGTCAGGCCCCGATCCATACCCCCGAGCCACAGGTGATCCATACCCCCGATCCATACCCTTTTGAAGATATTGAATTCATTTGAGACCAGTGTGTAACTCCTTCGCTCCATACGTCCGGATCACCGCGTAGCGATCCATACCCTTTTTTGGAGCCATAGCCATATAAGTATCTATATATTCACTCTATATATTTTCCCATGATAAATATATACATGTAATATATGTACAGATACAGAAAGGGTAGGTCAAAAGAAATCGAAGCATTTGGTCACCCTCCAGGTGGGTTTTGCACATCTTCACTTCTCGGGAAGAGCCTCCGAAGGCGCCGCTGGTAATGTCGGGTGTTTCACCCATAAACCTGGGGATGTACCCTCTGGTAATTAAACGTGGCTATTGAAAATGGCTATTTAGAAATAGTGGATTTTCCCATTAAACATGGTGATTTCCCATAGTTATGTTAGTTTACCATTTAATGTGATGTATTGAGATTGAACCAACAAAATGAGGGAAACTGTTTAAAAAATCAGCAAGAAACATAGGATCACATGGGAAAAACCTCTATAAATGGAAGTCCAAACTGGGAAAAACATCTATAAATGATGGATGTTGCATCTCCATGTTTGATTACCGGAGGTTCTTTTTGACAATTGTGGGGATTCCTTCTGTGATATATTTATTGGAAATATGCTATGTTGTTTTTTACAAGAAATCTAGATCAAGCATGGGAGATCATAGTATATGAAGCAGCCATTTTGTGGAGATGCTTCATAGGATATCACCAACCATACAGTCACGTTCTTTCACCATGATGATCACCTTCATGGCCATGTCTTCATCCCGACAAAGAAATCATAGCTGTTGAATGGCCATAGGGTTATTGGGTTGAGATTTGACATAGCCATTGAAAATGGCTCAATTAGTTTGTTGATTTACCTGTGAAATGTCTGCTGTTCCACAGCTATGTTAGTTTACCAGAGGGCATAAGTCACAATTTACAGGATATCCCTATATTTCAAGGGGAAAACCCATGGTTTCCGGTTAAGATTTTCCTTCAAACCAGTCCATTGACATTAAAATCCTCTTCCTAGAACACCTCCACCAACTGTAGATATTTAAGTTTCCAAATTGGAAATGCTTCTTGTCTTCCAGAGATCAGGGGGCGCTCTGCCGATCATACGTCATTGGATTTCGAGGCAATTACCCCATTGTCAGACAAATGCATGTGGGTTTGTCTGAAAATGGGGATACCCACAAGTAGTTGCAGCTATTTTAATGGGGAAATGATGATCATCCAGTGGAATATGGGGTACCCTATTTTCAGACAAACCCATGTATCGCACAAAAAATATTTAGAAAAGACAGAGCATCTCATATCAGCTTGCTGTACTGTGGCCGAATCTCTGCTGGTGACCGGCGTTGGTAAATGACTGGCCCACTTTACGGGAACAACATGAATTTCTGTGAAGACAATATCCAACTAAGAATTAAGTAGAGGTAAAGGATGCATCGTAAAATCTTGGTAATCGCAACAGAAATGAGGCAACTCAAGCTGACGGTGTACTCAGAATGTTGGTCAGGATCCCAACGTTGTTGGATATATTCATACACCAGAAAGGACATTTGTTTGTTGGTGAAAAAGAGATGTGTATAGATGTGTTGATTCCTTTTCTTGTAGCCTCTGGTAAACAAACAGTTTGCGAACTTGAAAATGGCCATAGAAATCGTGGATTTTCCCCATGAAAAATGGTGATTTCCTATTAGTTCTGTTAGGCACCAGAGGGTAGCTACATCCAATGAGATCCACATCTCAACGATGGAATTGACCCTCCGGCCCGATGATTTGCCCAACAAAACCTGCGTTTTTTGGAGATGTCGCAGGTCGCAATGTGGCTGTTTGCCGGACGGTAAACAGAACAATTATGTCATCTTCTTCGTTGTATCCCATTCAATCACATTAATATCTGGTAAACTAACCATAACTATGGAAAATCACCATTTTTAATGGGAAAATCAACTATAAATGGCCATTTTCAATAGCTATGTTGCTTTACCAGAGGGTATATAAGTCAACATCAATCCCACTAAATCCCATGAAATCCCACTAAGTCACCATAGTATCATGGAATCGTCGTGTTTTCGATGTTTTTTTCCACATTGCCGCCAGGTGAGGTGAAAGTGTCCCTGCTGCGGCGTGGGCAATGCCAGGGACCGCTGGAAGTGTCTGGACTGCGGTTTGATGGTGGCTTTGTCGGAAGAAAAGATGGTTTAAGCCACCAAAATGGTCCGTGAACCAACCAGAAATGGTGATTTCACCAACCAGAACGTTCACAAGTGTCTACACTAACCTCCGCTACACTACCCCCTCCAGAAAAATAAGAATTGTAAAAATGACAAGCATTTACCAAATGTTGATTCACAATACATACCAAAATAAGATTTAAAAAACATCAGAAATAGCCGCATTCCACCCAAATCTGAACAGCTTTCCAAGCCCCAAATACCAAGCTGATAAGCGCGATTCGGGCAATAAGTCACAACAATTCACCTTTGCCCCATAGTCAGCTAAGTTGATATATGACAGCAATAACTATAGGGTGTATAGGGGATATATCTATAGTTGATTGGGACTATATCTAAAGGGGATATATGACAGCAATATCTATATACGTAGACTATAGCTATTCCTGTCTATCCTCACCTTTTTTTTAACGTAGACTATTTCTACCAACTTCTAACTGGTGAACTAACATGACTATGGAAAATCACCATTTTACATTGGAAGAATCCACGATTTCTATGGCCATTTTCAATAGCAAACTGTTAGTTTACCAGAGACTAGCTATTGAAAATGGCAATTTATAGTGTTTTTCCCGAGAGCGTCTGAGCGAAGGGTTCTTCTAACTGTGAAGGTCTGTTGTACATCTTCACATCTTCACATCTTCACATCTTCACATCTTCACATCTTCACATCTTCACTTCCTCACATCCTCACATCCTCACATCTTCACATCTTCACA